>SNQN01005727.1:0-35863 GCA_008642245.1 Bassia scoparia
GTAAATGTTTGATCCGCGCCGAAATTATAGCCAACTGTTGGACCCCAATAAACCTTTCGACACCCCTAATCGAATGCACAATAATTCGTAATTTCTCTTCCCAAAATTTGACTGCATTTTAACTCAGGCAAATTGGTCATCTCATCAGCTAAGGTATGCCAATTCAATATCTCACTGCATTAACATTCTTATTATCATCATTGTTATTGTTGTTTTGATTAATTTGGGATTCCTTTTTGAATGTAATGCCGTGATTCGTTTCATTCTCTAAAGTTGAAGAACCCTAATCTGCGAAATTATGTTTTTTCTGGAATTATTTTTATCTGTTTCAGTTTGTTGAAGAGTGTTTAGCATCTTGTTTATACAGTATGCCAATAATTGAGAAATTGACAAATCGTTGGAATTTATGATATTGAGTTTTCATGGAAATAATCAATCATGAAGTATATGAAGCAGTAGTTGTGATGTGATGTGATGCTTCATTAGTAAGACTGTAAGAACTACTATGCATCCATTTTAGTTGACCTTGATGTGATGTGATGAGTGTGAAAAACCCTTGATGATTGTTTCTAATTAGAGGTTAATTCGGTTCTATTATGCAACCATTCTTGTTGACTGTGATTTTCAATTGTTGGAAATTATTTATATTTTTGTTTTTAAGAGGAGAAAAACAAAAAAGACATTAGTGTGGACTGATAATTCATGGAAACACCGTGTGTGGCTAGTCGCCCTGAAATCTTGTGTAAATTGGCACTTACGTGCTTATTTAAGCTCGGACTATCCTACGAAATCCAACTGTAGAAAATTGAGTGAGTGACTGAGTGAGGGATGGATAGAAGAATGGGAGGCATGATTCATCTCAAAAGTGGCATGGAAGTTCTTCCGGCTTACAATGTCTTGACAAATTAGACAATAATAGCATTCCACTCTTATTTAGATCAAAGATGATTTGTTAAGAAAATAAGAAGTATAGTGAAAAGTCCTTTTGGACTCAAATTGTCTTTTGGTAAGACCGACTTAGTTGAATTGTGGAAGAGAGTTCTTGCTCAAGAGAAACACTTTGGCTAGGCGCGTAGGCGTCAAGTTGAYGAAGAGCAATTTGTGAAAATTCTTCACTTGCTCACAAATTAGGTCGATCTAGAACTAAAAATCTACCCTCAAACTTCCAAAGATCACCCTTGTAAAGTTTGTCTATATTCTTTGGAATGTAGAAATCATGAAATGCAACTGTATTCAGATCAAAACTTCAATGCGCACTGCGTATACTGCCAAGCATCATTTGCCCATCATGAATGGCATTGCCTTATAGTGCAATGATATGCTTTKACTTATTTTTGATGAAACAATGACATTTTCTGCCGTTTTCCTGTCTTAGAGAAGTAATAGTACTGTATTCTTTTGAGGAGTCCCTCTCCCCTCCCTTCCTCTATCCTCTCAATTCTCTCTTGAATACTATGGTAAAAAAAATTCATCAAATTTTCAGCCTCAATCTTGAACTATGGCAACACATACTGCAGTAATATATCGATTAGCGATGGAGACTTCATCAAGGGAGACCCACAAGCCTACAACTTGAGCCACAACCCCACACTAACTTCTTATGTGCAGACAATAACTAGAAGACCCCTTCAACAAGTGTTTCCTTGCGGCCTTTCTATTAAAAACGATATTTAACTATGATACAAATTCAGGTTACATACTACACACTTACACTGCTTGCATCAAAAGTCCAGCGCGCAATCTATATGCTCTCACGCAGAGTTGCGCAGGCGCATTAAACAATGAAAAAACTCTAGCTTGTGTGACTAGCTTTGCTTAACACACGTCAGCAAGTTTGCATGAGCTACTCAATCGACACAACTTGTCATATATGGATATTAGTCGAATTAGTGTTGTCGTGCCTTCTATGCGCTATTCTGCTACAGTCTATGCAACACGGCTAGTGCCAACTGAATATTATATGCATTTTGGACCATTCAGCCTACTATCGAAATCCCCTTCACTTTTAAACTTACATCGATTGAATTAGATGGTACCCATACTCCTCTGTCTATTGAGATCAAATTCTGAACTTAGATCTCTATTGTTACGTGGACCATGGCAGAACAACTCAAATGGCAAAGAATTTGATGAGGAACTCTCTATTAATGCAATTCAACTAGTATCAACTTACAGTCATACCTCTATTATAAAAACTCAAATACGATTAATCGCAGCTAAATCTGGCCTCAATCACATGTATCAGTAAATTAGAATGTGGCCCAGATTTCTGATCCCTGAGTACTGAACTCTCACATAGAGGATTATTATGAGCAGTATCTCTATCATATGCTCTGCTTTATTCATTCCATTATGATTCAATATCACCTTGTTCTAGTGTTGTTTTTCACGTTAATTCAAATATTAGCTGTATCAATCACAATAACTGTGTTCCTGGTTCATTAACATCTATTCCCAATGTTCATTAAGTTCCCCTCCTTATCGGATTGATTCACTGCTAATGTTGGATCAGACTAATTGAGAGAACGAGGCTGAGACGTGATAATACTAAGAACAAGGGAAAATCGTATAATTGTTTGAATTTTGTTGTGTCAGAAATCCTCAGTGTTGGTAAGTACCTGTAGAGAAGACTTAGATCAGATGAATTTTAAGAAAAAAGTAAGGGATCAACGATACTTGGGTCAGAAGATATTAGTAGTGATCTAAGAGAAATTGGTTAGATGACCAATAAACACATATAGACTTGATGAGGAAAGCATTTTAATGCAATTCACAAGTAGAGCCTGTCACCAACGTATCCTATCCTTGAATTATTGATTCCAAAAGGAAATGTTCATAAACCGAGATTAGAGAGGTCAGGCGGTGAGATGGATCGTATTCCTTATATAAATTATGGTAGCTGATCAAGAAAAGAAATTGTGAAGGCTAATATATCTTTGCAGTCTGTTCCTTTCTATCGCATTCATATTTTATGCCCACATACCTTTGCAAATGCATCAAGATGCATTCACTCTAGCTGCTTATTGTCTTGATAAATAGATACATCTATGTTCTGTTTTTGGACCTAAAACACAAATTTGGTCTAAGATGATGCAATTACTCTTGATGCCTTATGAGCCTAAATTTAATAAATTGGGAAAATTAGTATAAAGTCCCCAACTATGATTTGATCATCTTTTACAGTCTTGAATTTTGATTACTCTAATTGCCCTGTCACATGTTTAATGTTTACCTACAATATAAAAGCAAATCAAAGTTCCGGACCCTTTATGAAATAACTGCGTCATGTTTGGACTTCTTTTAAATCACACCTTGTGTTTATAATTTATATAGATCATTACGTAAGTGATTTATCAATTTATGTACTTTTATCATCATCTATTGTTAAGTATTTTTTTTAGTTTTATTTATATTATTTCTTTTTTCTAAATGATACATGTAAGAAAGTTATCTTTAAAGCTGACTACTTGATGTGTAACTTTTCTCATTGGGTCCGTTCTATTTTCCTATTAGATATTTTTGTTATTATTTTATTATATATTTTGGACATGTCTTTACTACATTTTAATAAGTTGGACGGCCTCTTTTCCTTTACTTTCCCTATTATACACATTCTCTTTCTAATCATTTTTGCCTTTTGACCACTCTCATTATAAACACATCATTCTTATTTTTCTCCCAAACAATAAAGATTCAACATCAATTATAGTGGGATAGAACGAGCCTAGTTATACACTTGGCAAGAGTTGCTGCACAAGATTACCTTGTAATGAGCTGGCTGCTTGTGCGCTGAGTTCATGGATAACAAGCGCCCTTTCCCTAAGTTGATCTAAATGTACCTTCATGGTATGACTGAATCCAGCCCCACTTAAAAAACGAGCTAAAGAAGAAAAAACTAGACAGTGGACACTATAAAGGTTGTCGTAAGGGTTGTGTATAGCTTCATTCAAGAAAAGAAATTGGAAATTCTTAATCCATATCAAGTGATAAGCACATTGTGCTCTTTGTTAGCATGACGCCCAACACAGGAACAACGCAATCCTCTGTAGGGAATCATAGCCCCGCTTCCTTATTATCTATTCAAGTTAAAGCCAACTATACAAATTTATCGTTAATATAGCCCTCGACAGAATTATCTCCACCTATGAGAAATTCTCTCAACCTTATTCTTTATAGTCTGTAATTGAAGGTAGGATGAGTTTGGACCTTGTACAAGTAATCCGAAGTTAAACTGTTTTCTAATGCTAATCACCTGTAGCCTCTTCTCCTGTTTATGATTTCAGCTGTATAAGAAACACGCACTAGACATCAAGAGAAATTGCTAGAATTTCCTGAGTTAGAGCTTACAGATAAAGCTGAAATGTATATGCAGTATGCCTGCATTTGGAAATCTTTTATCTCACGTCTCAACTAAGCTAGTAGGCATGTGATTGGCCTGTTTTTTTAATCTTTTTTGGTCCAACAGAGGTCCAATGAATACTGTAAAACTGTTAGATGACTCTCACATATTATTATCTGTGTCAAATCTGAGTGGAAGGTACATCTAGATGACTATCAGGCAATCGACACGTTGACAATGTTACAATGCCTACTTTCATGGCTTCATTTGCCAGGAAAAATATTCATATAAGATCACTAATCACTATGGTTCCTTTCTGAACAATTTATAGTAGTGTAGAATTGTGATTTTTTATGAAGTAAGTAATATAGAATCTTTAGATCCGAGCTTATTGGAGTACAAGAATGGAGAGTTTGTAAAAACACCTCTAAAGTGAATAAAATATCACAAATGCAATTATCACACAGTATCTTCTGTCAATGCATTCCCAGATTAAGTAATCATCTTACAGTCATTGGAAGTGATTATAAGATCCAATAGGCTACAGTCGCCAATCTCACTAGTCAATCAGCTGTAGGCCTGTAGTGAAATTGGAAAGGGTAACATGGAGTACTAGCAATTGCAAACTCCTTATGAGTAAATTTTTAGTAAATTATTCATACGACACCATGTGTCTGTTTTGACTTTTTATCCATAGGAAGGATGCCATTATGAATCAAATCATCTAATTCTAATAGTGCATTATAATATTAGGATACTCCCAAAACAGCTGGGTATGTGCTATACTAGGGCAAGAAAACGGAGAACAAACTATACCGTGATCTCTACATTTTATATTGTTTCAATTTAGAAGTATAATGTCAGACTCAGAATCATAAAATTTAGAAGAGTCGACAGAGACTCAAGATGACATGATGAATTAGTAATGTAATAAGAAATTGGTAGAAATGTTAAGCCTCTACAGACATTAGAACTAGTTTGAGGTGAATGGAGAAAAGCATTTTTGAGAACTAGTCTACTACTCACCTCACTTTTTGGTACTTACTGGAATCCAAAAGAAAGATTTCAGTTTACCTATTAGAGAGTGAGAACACTTTATTGGTATAATAGTTCGAGCCCTTTGAGGCTGGTTAATACTTGACCCCTCTGTAGCCTTCTTATTGGTCACCTTCACAAAAACAAATGCGAGATTATTATGGGCCCAAAAGTCCTTCGAAAAATAGTCTCTCTTTTGTTGCTTCTTTGTTTCTTAGATAGAAAATCTAAGGCCTTGTACAACCTCTCTATTTATCTGTTATGGTATTTTTTGTAACCTAAGCATTTGATAACTTTGAGAGTTAGAAATGGACTAAGTGATCTAATTAGATTTGATGTCTATAGTATATTACTACGGATCGACTATAGTCAGATTACAATTGTTTACTCTAACTTATCAAAGTCTGTCTAAATGTTTTGGAATTTTTTCCCTATTTAGTTATGACTTGGCAAGTATCTGAGTAAGCTTCGTCCTGAAATTCTATTTTGTTTTGATCCTGTCTGAATTGGTGTTTTATTAAGCTAAAAGAACTTTTAAATATTAAAAAGTAATTAGATCAGTCAGCTACATTTTTGATCGCCGTTAACTGTAATGCAAGGCAGAGAATCATCTGTCTCTAAAGTAAAAAATCTTCCACCCTTATAACAGTCCATATTGCAGACAAAGGCTTAGTTGAAAACACGAGCAAGGTTCAAAGCGTGGCTACGCGGAATTGGTTTTCAAAGTTAATTCCTTTAACCCCCGTCCGTTAAAAGACATCCTAATTCCGAACCCTATAATTAAGCTAGGAGAACAGAGAGGAAGTGCCTAATTTGCTGATTAGAGCTTTCAGACAAAGCCAATGACACAAACAGGTGTGCCTGCTTTTGAAATGCACTCTCCTCGCCTTAGTAAGTAGACAATTTGATGGCCTATCTCGCTAATCTTTGTAGTGCCACATCAGTCCTCCATACATTTGTTTAAGAACTTTAGATGAGTCATCAAACCCATACATTCTATATATGATATTCTATATCATATACTGAATGGACACTGTCCCTTCCAAGATCTGTATCATGCAACTGTATTATTGGCAATGTCATCAATTCCAACTTTATGTGTTGTGCTATTGTTTGCTTCATGTTTCTGAAATTTTGACACCATATGTCGGTGCTTCTGTTAGTCTTCAGTTGTGCCTTCATAAAGATGCGTAGCGGATCCCTTTCGAGCTTTCTGGCCTACCAACACCGCTTCATACGAAGGACTTTTTGAGTGAGTTTCAAACAATGATCGAAATCAACTGTCCGAATGACGTAATATGCACCGCAGCACGATCCATCATTTCCCCAGCCATCATAAAAGCAATTATGTTACTTAGCATGTTCTGTGCCTATTCACTCGTCGGGAACTCTTGGACCAAGACATGTTGAGCTCGATCTGTATGATCCATCACAATCCCATTTCATTACACAAGTATTTGAAAGACTCCATTTGATTATTCAAATGACCTAAAGCATATATTCTTTCTGTCGAATTCCGTCACATTTCAGATTCCGTTCCGTTCATAGCGAATGAGTGAACCTCTTTGAGTCTTGACCAGTAAACATTGCTTAATTATGTGATGTAAATGGGATCAATCATAGCTGATGTGAAATTAAAAAATCATCATCGTTTTTCTGCAATTTAAGAGTTTCAAATGTTAATTAGACATTTGATATGAAATGAAAGAAAGAGCGAGTAAAATGTTATGTTATGTTATGTTATGTTATGTTATGTAGGGTTGTAGAGCTGTCTGCTTCAAATAATTCTGAATGCACACACAAAGATGTGATAATGATGTTTAAGTGGGACCCACCTCAGATCAATTCTCACTGGCACCACTTGAGGGGATTCCTCTCTTTTCATTTGTGGGCCATTTTATCTTCTTGTTGGGCCTTATGGCCTTTTTAGATAGCCCTATAACAGGCCCCACTTGCAAAGCTCTACTACTCTCTCTCTCTCTCTCTCCTTCTTCTTCTTCTTCTTCTTCTTTTTTTTTTTTTTTTTTTTTTTTTTTTGCATTAAGGGAAAACAATTGTAATTATGGCTGCCAATCTGCCATGATGGCAACTTTGGGGACCTTGGAATACAAGAGTTAGAGTAAATTTGCTATATCCTTCATTAGGGTTTGGGGGAGGTTGCTTTCGATCTCAATCACCTTGTTTGAAATATCTAAGATATTGGTTAAGACGACTGGATCATTCGATCGTATGTGGCTCCGATCATTCCAAGATTATTGTCATGACATAAATACATTTCGCTTTACTATTACTGGATTTTTCTGACTTTCACTCGTTATGTAAATAATCGATCTAAAGAGACCAATAAAATAACATTATTGATTAGTTTTTATATATTTTGGGTGTTTATAGAGTCAAAAGGGGTGAGGATGAGAATCGATTTCGAGATCTTCTGAAATCGGAAGAGAAGTTCTAACCACTCGAGTTATCACTGACGTACGAGTAGTATCGATTTCGAGATCTTTTGAAATCGAAAGAGAAGCTCTAACCACTCGAGTTATTACTGACGCTCGAGTTTATCAATTGATCACCTTGGCATCATTACTTAATGCACTATTTTTGTGTCTAAATTGAAGGAGAGAAAGAGGGAGGTGAACTCAAGGAACATCACTCAAAAGTGATGTCTAAAGTTAGGCGTTTTTTTTTATGTGAATGCATTTTGTATAAAAACAATAGTAGTAGTAAACAACATAATTACGTAAGAGGTGAAAATAACAAATTCACTACTAAATTGGACTTTTAATGTCATCGGTCAATTTTTTTTTTCCATGTGAAAGCTAATAATAATACTTGTCTCATAATTACTTTTATCAAACAAAAACTTTGTCTCATAATTACTAACGTGCTTTACTTGAGGTTGCAATATGGCGTTGTCATTATGTTTGCATCAGTCGCGGGTAATTATGACACGTGTTGTTTGGAGCACACAGAAATTTTTTTCGTACATAAAAACACTTGATCTTTGAGAATAAATTTGGGTTATGTCGATTTATATATGATAAACGGGTCAGACTGTTCACGATGTCAAGGAGGTTTCACGTCAAAAGCATATGATAATGATTCTGAGTTGTTCTTAATTTCAGCTCAAATCACAATTTTAGCCAACCTGACTCTGATACCATGAATTTATGATAAATGAGTTTGAGCTACACCTATTATAATGTGTGATGTGTCCACTTTACAAGGTCAAGAAGGTTCCACCTCAAAATCATATAACAATAAACCCTTAATTTTAAAAATTGGACACAACTTTCTCATCTATTCAATGTGAAAAACACATCCCTTCATACCACTCCACTTTTTTTTACTTGTTTAAATGGGATAACACTTTCACTTTATATGGCTCAGCATGAGCTAATCAATATATTTCCTTCGTTTTCAAATAGTTGCAACAAGAAAATTTTTTATATCTCACAAAAAATACCCCCTGATTGCAAGAATTTGAAAACAGAGGAAGTAACTATTTTAGCATGGATTTTGTCTCAATTGAAGCTTGTTGATTATGATAATAAATCAACAACCGTTAGGAACAATTGAATCAAAAGTTTAGTTGGTTAAAATATAGGATGTAGAGATATAAGATGGCGGAATCTATCATATTTTTTTATGATAGAGTCGTCCCCTATCTAGTAAAAATGAAAGTTGCTCATCATTGTTTTTTCTAATGACTATGAAATTAAATATTCTGTTGTAAAAAAAAAAAAAATCATCCGTTTATTTTGTTCTTTTTGTGTGGAAATGTAATCATAATATTTTTCAATAATATCTATATGAGAGATACTAATAGTTATAGAAGTGCATTGCTAAATGTGCAACGGTAAAAAAAACAAAAAAAAAAGGAACGGAGGACTACTATTTTATTAGTAAAAATTATTCATGTATGGTGGTGTGATGTGTCCATCCTAAGCTACTTGAATCATGTGAAAAAAGGGTTTGACATAATTACAATGAGGTATTTTACCATCAAAGGAATCACAAAAGGTATAAACTAATTGGGATTAGGCTCAAAATGGTTGATAAAGTTGATTGACCCCATTTGTTCTCCACAACTAAAATTGCAATTTGCAAAATGGAAATAATAATCAAGTATGTCTTTACAAAGTTCAGTTAAAACTTATTTTGTAAAATAAACTCAAACAAAAGGTGTGTTTTAATATGTACTCGATCTTTTTGTATCGTAATTCTCGCAACTTTTGCTATTATTTGTGAGAGATAAAAAATATTCAAGTGTTATAAAAATTTCGATATGAAGTAAGTAGATGGCTCAAATGCAAAAAATTAAAAAAAATTAATTTTTTTTATATTGAATCGCGTCTTTTTATAGGAGAGTCCTACCTTTGAATTTGAGTTGTAGCTACACAAGAATTCCAACACTAGATGTTGAATATTTTGCTTCATAAAGAAGAGTTGGATGAGATTTGAATTTTATTTTCTTTTCGCTAATACAATTACTTTTTATATCCTATGCATAATGCAACTATTTGAGCCGTAACGTGTATGATATACAGTACATACATTCTCATATGTCTTATTCAGGCAATTTGAGCATCATTCCTGAGTCTCAACCTTAAATTATTATTTTTTAATTGAAACGGTCATCTGAAACATACACTACATTTATCATCGTTAGGATACAGAGAAATTATATTATATGTCTAAAATTATTTACGTAACATTTATTGTTATCATTCTAGGCATTGTCTAGGTACGAAGGTTATGCTTGTTTTATTTCCATTTTAGAATGTGGTAGAGTTACATTAAGAGATGATGATTGATGACATTTGCAGCAAACTGAGTTTCAATTTTGCCAAAAGATACACAGTCCATTGAAACACAACTCTTATCCCAATTCAATTAGCTGCTTAGCTAGATTTTGTCCTCATGATTTGTATTTATTCTAAATAATTAGATCCTAACTATATCAAATTATGATATTGAGAGGCACATGTGACTAGTGGACCAATTTTTGTAGTTAAAGAAATTAATTAGTTTTTGCTAATGGTGTCAAATCTATCACCCCATGCATGCAATATAATTATTTTTTATAACTTAGAAATAGGTCACGTATAGTATACGAAAATCATCAATTTTTTTGACCTACATGACTTCAGAGTCGAGTTCACTTACCCTATATCCAAGCCGAGCTTTGTTTTAATTAATATCATGAAAAAACAAGGCTTCTATCTACTTCGTATATCGTTAATTAGGTCAAGCTTTCTTTTTTTAAAAAAAAATTGAAAATACTTTTTTAATCTTTCGTTATATTTTTAATTTTTACGACCGATTTAGTTAACTGGCCAAAAAAACAAAATCATGATTATTTAACATATAATATGACAGTCTAACTAGCGAAGAAAACGAAAGGGGTTGATAGGACAACCCTAATTAGTATTATGGATTAGACATGGAAGGTTACTCTTCTCAAGGCACCCTAATTGCAGCTGTTGACTTAATAAAAAAAAATAATTAGGATTGGCTGAATAATAAAATCAAATTTCCATGAAGAAGGGACCATTAATTTGGAATATTTTTGAAGCTACTAATTACATGAACAAAAGGGTTGAATTTTATTGCTAATTTATCCCACTTTGAAGTTATGTACTGCAATTATGTGAACAGATGCAACCCACTAAAACATAGAAGAGAAGTTAATAATAAAAAAAAGTTTATTGCTTTATCATTATTTCTAGAATCAAATCAATCAATGATATATAAAGTTATAACAAAGAACTTCAACGAATTATTACATTAATAATAATCAATAATCATGGCAAAACCTAAATTAAAGCTGAAAAGTGGACTTTTAAAAATAATTTTATTTAATTTCTTTCCTTAGATTTTTCACCATCGTCGGCATTGGGGGTAAAAAAGGGATTCACCGTCGGCAGCATTTTGCAAGAAAGACACACATTGCCTTTAATCCTATTTATCGATCATGCCTTTTTAACCTTGTCCTAAAGGACAAAAAATGGGTCAACTTGTTATGTGATATAGGTATGGGAACTGATAGAGTGATATCCGCGCAACAACTAATGTTATTTACGTACTTTTTATACGGAGTATTATAGTAGTAACGCGCGTTGTTATTGCCTATTGTATCTTGTGCGGACAATAAAAAAGTTACACATATATCAGCTAGCTTCCGTTTAGTCGATCTCCCTGAGAACGAGTTTGGGATCACACTCTTTCACATGGAGGTCATTTAGGTTTAAAGCGGGAAATGTTTTTTTTTCAATACGTGGTGTTAAATGTTAACCAGATGCAATCAAAAGCTCAATCAAGCTGATGGTTGAAACTCAGGAATGCAATATATACTCTATCATTCCTTTTCACATGAAAGACCATTTGGGCTTGAAATGTGCACGCAATACAAACTCTCTCCGCGCGAATTAATTCCACTTATATTAGTAGGGAGAGGGAGCGAGGAGAAATTCAAACCCGATACCTCCGTGTCACATTGGCTCATCAGCCGGCTTCATATACCATGTTAACCAAATTATCTCAACCAGAGTGAAGCCCACTGATTTATACTCTATCATTAAATATTCACTTTTTGAAAACGTCGTGGATGCATGAGATTTTAATTAAAACCAAAAGTTTACGTTGATCATACTGTTTACCATAAACCTAAGTTTATATTATGGCAAAACTTGCGCTAATTCTGGAATCGTATGAATTGGAGAAAAACCACATATCGAATAATCGAATTCCTTAACTTACATGCAACATTAAATTGGTCTCTTCATTATGGAGATATTCATGAATATTCTTCCCTCCATCTCTTATGTTATGAAATATATTGGTGTAAACTTGTCATATATAATTTAATTCACATTTAATTTCAATAGTATATATACGTAAAACTACATATATTAAAGAAGATCGAAATTGATTACATACAAGCTCACACTCAAGAATTGTTCCCAAACCCTATTGAAGAAAAAAAAGTAGATGTCACAATTGAGCACAAAACAACTCTTAGGTCACAAATATTCCATCAATCTCCCACACAAAAATTCAATTAATATTTTTTAAAAAAATGATTACAAACAAAACGCCCAAAGTAGCAAATCAACCCCCTAACTTGCATTAATTGTGCAATTTAGCACCTTAGTTTTTATTTGGAGCAAATCACCCTACAATTTCCAATTTAGCTACTATTTAATCAATTTAATCTATCTATTTAAATACAATCCAAAATATTTAATAATTCAAAATAATGCAATTAAATACTTTTTTCAATTTAATACAAAAGTAAAATAAATATTTTAAAAATAAAACTATTAATAATTTTGAGTGAATTGCACCTAATTTAATCTTAAAGGTTGATATGCACTAATTAAACTGAAGGGGTGATCTTGCACAATTGATAAGAGTAACAGGGTTAATTGCTACAAAACGCCCAAACAAAACAAGTTAACCTTCAAGATATTCATGTGATTAATATTTAAAATATACTGTAGTTTATATTTTCCTCTCTTGTTGGACCAATTAAATTTAATTCACGTTTTATAAAACAATGGAGACAAGAAAACAATAAAAATATTTTCCATTCTTTTAAGAGAGGCAGAAATTAATAAAGGAACGGTAAAGAACCTTTTTTGAAAAAATAATATATACTTTTTTCGTTTTGTAAAACTAGCTACGCCTCTTATTAGGATGTTTTACATTAGTTATTACTTTTTTTGTGCAATAAATCATCTGAAATCTATTTCTCGATCTCCTTTCACATGAGACTTCTTTCAATCTACTCTTCTACATCTCTTTTCTCTGCAAAAAGTATGCACAAATTGTGAATCGAGAAGTGTAACGAATAATATAAAACGGATGAAGAAATAAAAAAAAAGGAGGAGGGTCAAATTTCCAAAAGCCTTTAATCACTTTCAATTGTCAATATATCATCATCACTTGAAAAGGATAAACATACATTGTTTTGGTCGTTGATTTCGACTTTCTTTTAATTTTTTTTTTTAAAAAGACAACATCTTTTTCAGTTTCACTACCAAAGCATAAATAATCAATAATAATACGTAGAAATTAAAAAGAGTTCCATAATTTTCATGCAACTATAAATATATGCAAGTACAGTACAAGTCTACATCCTCATTTGAGAAGTTGTAGTATTATCAATGTTTCCTTTCCGCCTTTGAATTTTTAGCAAAGGAGAAATCTTTGTGTTCGATGTATCTTATTTTTAGCATAGACCTAGACGATCCGATCAACGATTCAACGAATGCTTTTTCGGAGTGAAATGTGGATGCAACACAAGACATTAGATGAATGAGATGAGTATGAATTCAGAGTATTTAATTAACATTCTTTTCAAACTGGCTTTGATATTATCGGGTTAAAAAATCCAACCCCGTCAAAAGTTTAATCTAATAGTTAAAAAATTCAACCCGTCAAACTGGCTTTGATATTATCGGGTTTTAAGTACACTATCTAATTGTGTGCATTCTTACTCATCGATATACTTTTTTTTTTTTGAAAATAATATTTCAGATATGTCATCGTCTAATCAAGACGACAAAACAAATCAACGTGATACCCAAATTAATATGTAAAACTCTTTCTCTAGCTTCCATCACCATCGTAGTCGTCCTTATCAATTAAAAAAATAAATCGACCAAATTTACTTGATCAATCGATCTTCCTCCATCTTCTATAGTAAAAATCTATCATATATATACCATGAAGCAAATAGATCAATCAATCAATCAATCATCAATGATCAAACACCAACCAATCTATATCATTATCTTACTTGCCAACTATTTAATCAAAAAATCTTGTATCACAATATCACACACACACATATACTTCCTCCGTATCAAATTAAACGCGACAAACAAAATTTCACGCATTTCGAGATTGAGATTTAACAATGTAAACAAGCAAATTATTCAAAATAATTTTGACACGATGAGAAACGAGATTATAAATTTATTGTGTTAAAATTATTTTGATTAATTCACTCATTAACGAAAATTGTTAAATTTCAACCTCAAAGATGCGTGAATTTGATTTATTGCGTTTAATTTGATACGAAGAAAATAGATTAAGAATTTAAGATGAACACTCCATTTAATTATTTATGATGAATTCTACTTCATAAATATTATGAAATTGATGATCATCTCATCATCTATCTCACACGTACAACATGTCAACATGCATGTAGCACACACTATAAATGAGGCATTAGAGTTGTCGGGAGCTAAATTAAACAAACGTACAAATAATTGAAATATATTGACATTGCATAATATATATATCACAGCAACCGTGTGTCATCAGATTATGTCGGACGTATACCTAAATTATTCATAACTCTAGTGCATATATATGCTGTCCAAGGGGGGCTTTTATGTATGAAAAAGACTATTTTTCGAACATACCTACGGTTTGATATCTAACTTTCTAATAGAGAGATCGCGGACCTTACAAAAAAACTGAAATTATTACGAATTTATATACTCCGTGGTTACAATTCATTAATTAGAAACTTGAATACTCGTAGTATGTATGAGCTTCGTGGTTGTGGGCTTGAATTGTGGGATTGAACGAACTACAACTTTATAAAAAGCTAAGCGATGAGAAAATCAAATATTTCGTATACATATGAATTGAATTGAAGTCATTTCGATGGTACGTACTCTCTTTGTTTTGAGATACTCTCAATATATTGTTAAGTAGTTATATATTGAAATGAAACATGCATATTATTTAACCTCGAGTGTGATTATATATTTTTCCTATATATGTATTTCTATTTAACATTGTATATATGGCTATATTATAATACTACAATAGTGACTCTAGAGTTGACTATAAATCATTTCAAATTAACCAATGATGACCACAATACAATAGGCAATCATGCCAATCAAAGCCTAAGGTTGCTCAAAGAATAGCAATGCTAGGTAATTTTTTGATTGATGACCTTGATTGTAGAGTAATAGGATTCAACATTTTAAATGGATTAAATGCCTAAAATCTTGTACACAASTTGCTTGATATAAGCTTACGTACGGTATGTAATGCATGCATGGYATGATAATATATAGACTAATCAATTGTATAAACATGTGGGGGTAAATGATGTTGAACTATATACGTATCCCGTCCATGTTGAAAAATATGAAGATCGAGTTGAGTACACTTTATAGATACACGTAGATGGATCTTCTTTAACAATTTGAATTTCGAATAAAATTCATGTGTTTCAATTATTAGTCTCGACTGCAAACTAATAATGTTCAAACTATACTATTTATTTTTAATCTTTTATACTATGATACTTTGATGTATGTCCTCAATTGTATTTGAAATTCCTAATTAACACATTCACTCTTCTTTCTTTTATACATTGCATGAGTATTATTTGAGTATGTAATGAGATGTAGTATCCAATCATGTGTACAAATATTTGTCGGTTATCTTGAACATTACTCGTATGATATTTCAAGTCAATACTACGTTTATTCTCTAAGCCATTATTAATGATTGAATTTCAGCAAAAATGCCAAAAGAAGCTTTCATTTCATTTCATTTAAATGATGATTATGATTATATATTAATATATGTGCATAAATACTTCTATATATACTTGGTTATATTAATTGGTAGCATAATTATACGTATTTGCTTGTATTGTGGAATAAGGGGTCATAAATGAATTAATTGGCCTTATTATGAATAATTATGATTGTGAGCACAAAATTAAATTAAAATAGTTTCATCCTTTTATAGATGATGACATAAAATGTGTTGCATACCTACCAACCCCACTCACTTTAAAACTAAAATTAAGTGTATATAAATATATGGTGTAAATTGTGTCTCCAATTATCTTCGATGTTGAGTAATTTTTTGTATTACTAAGGAGTTCTCGCCGCCTTAATAATTGAAATATAATTTCTAAGAAATTTTAATTTTGCATGAATACTTCAATGGACAACTTAAATGTCGAGTTTATGTCACCGTATAGAATAGCACGCGGCACGCCCATGTTAAGTTTAATTGATTGTGTACATAATTTATATATGTATTGATTGCGTGTCATTATTCATGATAATTGTGAGCTTTGTTGGAGAGTAGCAGATTTGACATCGGATTTTCATGTCATCCTTGTAGCTTTCCAATAAAAAAAACAATTGCGAGATCTTCTAGCTCATCTTCATGATAGTTATTGCCTTATTGGTTTAATTGAAAATACTTATTAACTATAAGTACATAGTTTCAATTTAAAATGCCTGAGTATATAACTATCTGATTTTCAATTCATGAATATGAAAATAAACAACATTCTAACAATTTGGGGTATGTACTCCCTAATAATTTTATATTTTACTTTTTTTTTAAATATTAAACTTTTTTTAACCTCAGCTCAAACATTTCCGTGTTACATAGCGCGGCCCTTAGCCACTTAATCTCATCTCAGTTCTCATGGGTATCGTACAAATGATTTCTTCTCATCTGATACCCTAACACAACCAAAAGAAAAAAAAGGTTGTCGATCTTTCGTGGATCCTCACACTTTCGTTCTATTCACCATTATTATAAATTAGCCTTAGCATAATTAAAGTACAATACATTAAATAAAAAAAGTACTTCACAAGGCATAAAATTGGAAGCATGCAAGTACTAATCACTAATTGACAATGAGTCAAACTTGGTATAATTATTGTATTACTAATTAGGAGTAGGAATCAAGGGAGAAAGGAATCATACACTTGGTCCACAACCCCCAATTAATAGAACTCTACTTTTTTTAATTATTATTAACTAATTAAATTTAATTAGAGTACAAAAATAAACATAATTAATTAAGGCCGAGTCATGATATATAAATTTTTAGGGTTGTCAATAAAAATTAAAATTATTTCCTAATAAAGATAGAAATTCATGACAAAATTACGTGTAATTGTGTTAAACATGCTTATTAAATGCTAAAATTTTCTGTATTTTTAGCTCTTATATATATGCGGAGTAAACCTCTTTTGTTGTATTTATCAAACTCAATCTAAAGTTAAATAGTATGACTGTATGAGAAGAGAGTGAGGGATACTCGAGTGTTTATTTATAAGTTTTTCCTACCAGTTCCAGAGAGTTTCGGAATCGATTCTCTAAATTACTTAATCACTTTATGTAATTAATCCTTCTAGGAGTCAAATTAATCTTGTCGGTTGTGCATGACTTTGGCTAGTTTAAAAAAGATTAATTACACTTTAATGATTTTAGGGGATATAATACATGCTAATGAATGGTATATGCATAAAAGACATGCCGTTTAATGATTAGGTTGACAGCAAGATATGTTTCGAAAATGCATGAATGAAGACGTATAATACAGTGAATTAATTGAAATTAGAGATTGAAGACAAATAAAGAGCATATATTATTGGAGAATAGCCGAACAGTAAGTATAATTTTGTAGGGCCCTAACAGATTAATCCTATTTTGTATGAAAAAAATAAGTAATTTACGTTTTATTTCGAGCATGTACACGGTAAAATCGTTTATCATACGTATATCTCGTAGCGGTGTAAATGAAAAAGTATACTTCAACATAAATATTATTGCTATGTATGTAGAGTTGATAGGGTTTGATGAATTTTATCTTGTTTTTGTTTCTTTGTTTATAGTAGGGGAAAAAAAACTTATTTGGTAGTAGATATATAGTAAATTTAGGGTTAATTATGTTTATGTCTGTCATTATCCACAAACTTAAAAAAAATCTAATAAAGAGAATAATTTATCATTGTATGCTCTTTTTAATTTGGTGTATAATAAGAAGCCAAATTGTGCTATAAATAATAACTCCATTATTATTATTTAAAAATTCTCAATAATTTTTTTTATTTTGATTTATGTCTAGTAAAAATATTGAAATTAGGTAGGTGATTCTATTTGCACATATATCTGAGATAAATTTCACCTATTTTCATTCGTGTATTGTCTTAGGACAAATATATATATAAGAGACTTCATTAATTGCATTATTTGCATTACCTTTTCTGATATCTGCATATTGGCATGTCTTAGGCCAAACTTTATTTATTTATTTATTTAATTTTTTTTGGATGGTCACCCAAACTTTATTATCTTTTGAATACTTATAAAAATGAAAGAGATTAAAAAAAGCAAAAAAGCATGTTCAATTGTTCAATAATGAGCTCAAATACAGTCAAACTAAAAAAAATTGGACTTTCAGTGATTTTTTAAAGATGGAACATTGGAACTAAAGTGCACTCCATAATTTTAGCCATTTTCCTTAATACGGAGTACTTCATTCGAAGTATTTTCTTTGGTGTTAAGAGAATTACAAAGGCAGGGATGAAAATCGATCTTGTGATCTCCTGAAATCGGAAGGGAAGCTTTAATTTAACCACTTAAGCTACCCCTTGCTCTCAAAATTTATCGTTAATATAAATTCACAACAAAAAATTTTTGATCAAAATTATATATTTAGAGGTACAACTATTATTTTTTGGAGAATTGATCTCATAAATTGAGAAGAATTAAGGTCATTATTTGACCTTAGCTTGTAATAGTCACTTCTATATGTGTATTGCATAAATAATAACCCTTATCATCGACCTACCAGATATACAATAAACTAATATACGAGTACAATAGACGTTCACTCCCTATATTTATAAACTAATTTAATAAAATAAGAGAGTGAAGTCGAAAATCAAATTTTTTTTATATAGAGACAAATAAAATTGTACTCCGTATAAAAATTGTATATGAGTGTTGAAATTTTTTAAATTAATATCATACGTGTTCAATTATAAAAAAAATCAATATAAGATTTTTTAAAATGAAAAAAATAAAAGCGATATAACTTTATGTGACATCTATATGAGAAAATTGATACTCCGTATATGAGAACTTTGAGGAACCAATGGAGGACTGAATTTGTGATAACAAAAGGAGAATGATTCATACAACCTTACCTTTAGACAAGTAGTTATATGGGACGCTATATAAGGATTAAATAAGCATTTTTCACACTGAATTTACGTGTGATTTTGTCATAAATTTTTAATTTTATATTGTTCTATAAATAAGGAAATACATTTAATTCTTACGAAATACATACCAAGCGTAAGTTATTCTATGTATGCTTCATCCGACATCCGTTCCATATTACTCGCTACACTTTTCAATTTACGAAGTCTTAGACAATTTTATTAGGAGAAGAAAGAGATAATAAAAGATAGAGATAAACTTAGGCAATAGACGCCGTGTATTGCCCAAGAAAAAAGTGTACGCACATGATTGTGCATTAGAGTTTTTTCCTAATGAAAATTGTAACCGGAGTAAAGAAACGGATGAGTTACAGTATATCGTATCATAAGCCATATATGATAAAAATGATCCTTGTAAATAATATCTCCATATTAATTAGGTGACTAATGTGGCATCTCTCAAACAAACATTCAAAGTAATACCTTATGATTTAACTAGTACTTGGTCCAATTAGTTGTGGACCATACACACACAGCTACATCCAGTTGACTGTATTCCTACTCCTAATTATAAGTCTAACACGTTTACAAACTTGTTCTCCCATCTTTCTAGCATTAACTACTAATTAAAGCTTCGACCCCCTTTTTTCGATATTGTAACGGACCACGCCCCAGTCCGTTAGATAAAAGCTATAAATATATATATCATAAAATGGTACTGCCCACGTTCACCGTATAAAACTGGATGAGGTCAATTAGGCGACGTTAACTCGGTGTAAATTATACTTTATATTCATTTAATAATTTTATATTTGGGTTATACTAATCTAAACGTCCGTGGGGGCTTTATCTAGCTTTGTTTATTTGTATGTTTGTAAACTATTCATATTATGCTTATTTTCGTTCTCAATTTTAATTAGCCAGTTTAATGATGACGGATATTCTTCAATATCTACTTCATAAATACAGACGATAATGAATAAAGCTAGCTTGCATTTTATTGCGTAAAACCACTTGATTACTGTCACCTCCCTCAAATCAGACACATTTTTCTCTCCCTCGTCTCCCTCTACCCTTCATAACGTTAACGTTTGAATTCTAAGTATGGAGTTATGTTTAGTTATCTTCTCTTTTCTATACACTTAATAAATATTAGGAGTATTTAATGTGACATTAGAATACTATATTCAGTGTAATGTAAATATATTATTATTTCATTTATTTCTTATTCTACTTAATTATCAGGTATTTTCGACGTTGACCATTCTTCATATATATACTGCATTAATTCTGCAACACTGTGACATGTTTATAGTGTTTTGTCTTTTGTAAATTTGTAAACGAACATTTCTTTCAATCTCATCTGATCAAAAACATAAATAGAAACATACCACAACTTCATTATTCTTGCTTATTCTATTTTTTTTCTAAGACAATTATTATTATTTTATTAAAGAAACAGAATGGGACGCCATTCTTGCTGTTGGCTAGACAAGAGTGAAGAAAAGGTTTGGTCTCCTGAAGATAGAAGAAGCTCTCTCAATCACATTACTCGCTCGGCGTCGGCTGCTGGAGCTCAGTCCGCTAAGCTTGCTAGTACTCACTTCTAAAAAAAAAAAAAATGAGTTTTGCTTCATTTTTTTTAAAAAAACTTTGTGTTCTTGAACTTCTTGTTCCGTAACCGAATGTTTGCAACAAAGAAGAAACTCGCGATGCTTTTTTGCAAGCATTCAGTTAATGGAGGAATTTCTTTGCGATTTTTTTGTAGGGTTTAGTTTTTTTCTTTTCTCTGGTCATTATTTTTTGTGGATAAGAATAATGTGTTTGAAGTGTATATTTCTTCGTTTTTTTAGATTGCAACAGTCTAAAAAAATTTAAAATTCACTTCGTTTTCTTAAAAGAACAAGGAAGAGTTATAATTTTTTTTAAAAAAAACGAATGATAATTTATAATATATGGTTTTCGTAACTTTATAATTATATTTGCAGGATTGCGAGAGGTGTGGTAGGTGTAGGCTGATGATTGAGATTATTATTGAGACAGATCTTGGTAATGTTTTTTCAGGAAGAAGAGATTCTTAGTATTAACCTTCCACAAATTCTAAGTGCCACAACAGGTATTTTTTTTTTTTATCGTTTTTCTTTTCTTTTTCTATACTATAATCACAACTTACTATTTAATAGATTAATAAAGTAGTTGTCAGATAATTTAATGGCAGTAATTAAAGCTAATTAGCTACCTCGCCTCCATTTCTTTTTATACTTGCACGCATTCCATTTGCACTCTTCAAGACACAGACTTTGATCTACTATCACTTAAATTGTATTGTTAGAAATTAAAATTTGAGTATAATAACTTCTTTAGACGAATCTAAAACATCTCACTTTGACTATCGTAATATCAAATTACCAAAAATTGGTCAAAGTTTACTAACTTTGACTCCTCACAAAGGAAATGGTTGCGAAGTAAGTGAGAAATGGAGGAAGTAACGTAGTCGGTACGGTAGTATGTTTGCAATTGTGTGTTTCTTTCTAATAGATATGCCATCCGTCGCCAGGGCTAATATTAACTTTTTACCTTTTTTTTTCCGACATTGAGCAGTTCGGAAACAATTGAAATAACGTAAACCAATTACTGATGTTACATGAACTTTTTTTTATAAGTAAACTTCCTAATATGAATGCGAGTAGTAATTTTACAATAATTTTGATATAGGGGACAATCAATTATTTAGGAGAGTTTTGTTAACAAAAAATATAATACATGAGTATTCATGTTGATTGTTAATAAAAGCTAACTCAAATTTGATGCCATCAAACTGACTTGTTGTGAATAATTGTGCTGCAAAACAGGTCGGGCACAGAGTAGCTCACAATTGGCCAGGAAGAACAGATAATGAAGACAAAACTCTCTGGGAATTCTTCCTTAAAAGAAGCTAATGAAGCAAGGATTGATCCACATACACGAACCGATTTCGACAACCGGCCAGGTTGGCAACAACATCAGCACAGAACAGGTGAAGATCAGAAGTACCGCGAACATGAAGGATGGAACACGCATACCCTTGATAGTAACACAACAGAGTTGACAACGAATACAAGCAGTGCATCAGTGTTCAGCAGCAGTTCACTCACATCTTCACTAAACTCGCAGTTCAGTTTCTGCAACATTCTGCATTTTTGTTGGTCTCAGGGGTATCTCAGCAGGACTCCTCAGGCGCCGATGATTGATCAGTATCAGTCGCAAGTCGCAGTCGCGAGTCGCAGTACATGCTGCCGAGCTTCAACAACAGTGGAGAATCTGGAGAGTGAAACATTGGGTCCGAATCACTGGTGTTCATGAGGGAAAAGAGTGTTTCCTTCAATCTCGCAGCAGCTCAAATATAATCATAAAAATGCAAGGTTTTTCCTGGACAAAGCAGTACTATACTCACGACTAGACCTACTAGTATACTATAGACCACTGATGATCAGAACAACACGGTTATCAGTCAGGAACTTTGTCCAAGTTTCCTGTCAATATGGTGGGTGATACAACAAATGGAAAAGTCAGTCATTGATCACAATACAGTCAATGGAGGATGATCAGCTCAAATCCGCCTTTCGCTCCCGGAAGGATCTAGTAGACTAACAGTACTAGTTGTTGGTCTGGGAAAAACATTCGAACCTTTTTTTGCAGCAGATATCATGAAAATGAAACCATACTATAACTAGTTTGCTGCAGAACCAGACTATATATATATATATATTGATTTTTTTTGTTAATGTTGTGATCATTCATTCTGTGCTGTACTTGTTACACATGATCAGTCTTCCACTTAATTTTTTCATATGGTTTAATTTGTTGCCCATGTCGTCGATTCGAAGGGGGGAGTGTACGACATGGGCTCGATCACATCGGAAAAAAATTTGTTATTAGTCAGGTGCGTTCAGATATACAATCTTATCAATGTATGCCAAATGGTTTTGGGATAGAACCTCACGCTACGTCAACATACACAGTACTACAAAAAAATGATAGAAAATCAAAAAAGAAAATGTGAATTGATGATGATTATTATTATTATTTTTTAATTTTCACCTTTGTGTGATTTGAAGTTTAATGATTTTGTTACACTTATCTTTATTTCAATGTCAGTTTGGTGGATAAATATATTGATATTGACTTATGGTGGTGAGAAAGTCTAAGTCAAGGTGTTTTTTTTGTGATTCCTTTGATTTGCATTCTTTTCAGTGGGCAGTAAATTAGTAACAGTAAACAGTGAATAGAACAGTAGTTTTTTTTTAACAGGTATTGTATGCATCAGATGCACAATAAATTTATCGTGCATCAAACATATAGTGACTCTTTATATCAATATAGTGACCCTCTATATCAATATAGTAGCTCATTTCACTTTACATCAATATAATGATAAAAATAAGGGTCACCATATTGATAAAAAGGGTTATTATATTAACTAAAAAGGTCACTATAATCTGATGCACAGTAAATTTATTGTGCATCCGATGTACCTAATACTTTGTCTTTTTTAATTGATAAATGTTATCTCATGTACAGTAATCTTAGATAATTAATTTTGTGCTAATATTAGTACTTG
This sequence comes from Bassia scoparia, assembly GCA_008642245.1. NCBI lineage: Eukaryota > Viridiplantae > Streptophyta > Magnoliopsida > Caryophyllales > Amaranthaceae > Bassia > Bassia scoparia. The sequence continues at coordinate 23,993 of SNQN01005727.1, forward strand.
TTTACTTGTATGATACATCTGCCTCCCAAATTCAAGTCCAATATTATGTGCAACAACTAACAAGTCTTGAATTGAGATCAGAGTAACAAGCATTTTGTGGTCCATGTATATGAGAGCCTTAATTAATGTTCCTCATGGCTTCTTCTTTCTTCTACTACCTTCCTCAATTTTCAATTAACTTGCAACAAAGGAATATTTATATTCAAAAAATACCCTTTTTAGTTGCAATATTGAAAACGAGGAAGTAGTAATTATTCTGTAATTTTATTTTTTTTTAAAAAAGAATGGATGTTTTGTATTGGTAAACAATAAAACTAGGTTTTGGTTCGAGTTTCTTCTATCAAACATATACATTTTTCAATATAGCCTTTTGATGGTCCAAGGGTTTCCGTTTATTTTACGAGTAGTTTTTTTAATCAATTCATTCAACTCTATTGAGTTCAATATCAGTTGTTGATTTAAAGTTACATAGTTAACAACGAGATTCTAGTAATGAACCAGCCGTACTGCTTACCTTTTAGGCAATTGATAATTGGCATAATAGGAGGAGGATTCAATCCCTTAACCCACAAATTGTTGTCCCATTTGTCTGTCCACCATTGTGATCTGGTTCATAAAATAGTTTTTCTTGGACTCTGTTGAAAAAAAAAAAGTGGTGCATCGTATAGAATTTCATCAAATCAAAATAAGTGAAAACACAAATGCAGAGTCACATAGTTTGTGGACTACGGAGATTTGAGATCTTAGGAGAAAGGTCTGATACTCCGGCGATATCACTTGAACTCAATATCCAATCCGCTTTAAGATGACGGAGTAAAAGTTATTCTTTTTGTAAGGAAAGACTTTTCAAATTTCAATTGAATAAGTGGCTAAAAATGTTCAACTTATTTTAGAAGTAATAATAAAGGAGTTTCACTCCATAATTAGGTTATTATCTATATACTTTCTGTGCCGGCATCAAAATAAATTGCCCAATGTATTTGACACTCGTATGCATTGAGTCACTCTCACTCTCCTATTGTGCGCATCGTTTTGCGTTTATTGTGGATACGAATACGAATTATATCTTATTATTGCAATCAAAATAATGAAAATTGGGATATGATGAAGTTTCTTTAAGCTTACTTTTTTTTTCTAAACAGAAATTGGGCGACTAATATTGGTGCCTAGACTGGTCTAGGCATATCTTTATTTTCTTGACATTAGCAACAATTGCATGGATCTGTGATCAATAATTGTCATTATTACCTTATTTAATTTATCAATTTTTTTTTTTCTTAATAATGGAAGAGAATATAAATATAGAATTAATACATTGGACGAAATTCTACTTTCTGCCTATCTGCTGACAATACTTCATGTAAACTCTTTAAAGGATAGGTTGTTTGAATCTATGTATTAAGCTATATTGCTTTTTATGTTAAATGATAGATTAAACATGATGTAGGCATTTAAAATGAAATTATGATTTCCATGCATATTCCATATATTAAACAAAATTGAACTCATAAAGGATAACTTGATTACAATAGAGTAATAATTGCTATTAAGAACGTCGAAGTAAAATGACACATGCTGATATCATGTCAAATATGTATATAAACACCATGTACAATATCGATTGATAACTCTTAATTCTTTATTTGTTTATAGTAAGGTTGAAATTTGATGATAAGTTCGTGATAACGTAGCACTTTTGCCAATTAGGATCTCTCTTTTGAAATTTGATTAAGAATGATCATGAATCAAGTAGTTTGTCATCAATTCTGCTATCATATTGTCATAAAGATAATCATGTAATCGATTTTTATTTTCTAAAGGTTTGAATTTGAAATGGTGTTTGATTTTCGAGTGTACAAATAACATTCATTTTTGTACCGAAATTATTAAATGTTGTTACTAAAAAAACCTGTGAAATTAAATGATATGAATAAAAAAAACTCACCAAGATAAATTGTGACAAAATAAACATTATTCTCTTATGTAAAACGTTAAAAACGAAAAAACGCACTTCAATAAACAAAGTGTTCCAAAAAATATTTACAAGCTACTTCAAAAGTAGTATTCACAACACTAAAATCGCAAAAAATAATTGCATAAGAGAGCGAAGAAATAAACAAAAGAACGTAACATGGAAATAAAAGTTAGACCATGTATTAGAAAAATAATCGAATTAATTTTAGACACTCTATAAAAAAAAAATTGATAAAGAAACCCCAAAAAAATTGAAACATTCAAATCTAAAAAATCGAAAAACATCAATATAAAATTAAACCAGATTATATCAAAATAAAAACTGGAACCCTCAAAAAGAAACATCAGTATATGAAAGCGGCTGACATAAATGAAGAAAGAAAATTAGAATGAACAAAATTCGAAAAACCTACTTTGCTAATCTATTTACATTGACAAAATACTGAGCTAAGTACAAAGCAAAAATGACCTTTAACTACACGACTTTAAAATATATCCATAAACTCTCTCAATAGCAAATAGTGTCACGGAAGACATACTAGTTCATCACATGTGTAGCTCAAACAATTGTTAGATAATATCAAAACTACCTAAACATCAAAACGACAGAATTCTTAAATGAAAATTACGTGAGTCACAAAAGTTATAGTTATCTTAGAACATACAAACTGAAAATAGAAAATAATAAGAATAAAGGAATATAAACTAATGATACATGAATTTTAGAAATACTCTTTCCTAGAAGATAAATTCGAGCAAATATAGGCAGAGGGTACTTAAGCACAAAATATACCAAAAACCTGGAGGATAATACAACTAGAACGCATAATTATAAAGATAAAGTACAACGGATAAGATATCCTATAAGTGGTCAACGAACTGAAGTATTGCAATCATAGAGAGAACGATAATCATAATTGAGAGGAACTATGGAGTTTCTAATAAGAAGTCAAGACGATCAGCAAGACAATTTACGTAGCATTTATGATACGCACACGACAGTTTCATATCGGATGTAAACTATCTCGCTTAATCATTGCGACTGTGAGGAGAGTACGTAGTTTATGTAATAAGTGAGATGATTTTCATAATCTAGTGTGCTGAGAGAAAGAGGAGAAGCAGAGAAATGGACTAAAGAAGTGAGGAGGAGTAGAAACCGTCTGTTTCTATGGGTGTATATGTATTTACTATACTAGTCATGTGAGGAAATAATATCATGAGCTAACCTTTCACTGGACCTCCAAGTTTTTCTATTCTTTTATTTTTCTCCAAAATTTCAAGCCTAAGAACGCTTTGAGTAGACCTACAGTTGCAAATTATTAATTAATATATTTTCTATATATTGAAAAATGAAAATAGATGGAAGACCGGCGTATTATTTTTGATAAAAAGTGAAATAGAATGCTTTGTTGTTAGGCAAAAATATGGATCATATGGCATGAGAAACGTGTTTAAAGGACCGTCCTGCTTAAAGGATAGGAATGGCTTTTAAGTTGTAATGACCGGCGTAATCGTAGGTTTTATATATCTAGGCTACTCTGAAAAGTCTATAGTTATGGATGAATGACGTGACTGGACGACTCGCTCCTCGTCAGACGACGTGTCATACATCTAATTTATAGCTTAGGTTGACAAGATACTTTCATTATATTTCTCACCTGTAGTAGTGTTGTGAATGTTAATCCTATGTAAATTGTTGATTGACCTCATCATTCTAAATTACACTTTAAATATCAAAACTCTCACCACATTTTCTTATTTGAATGATACAAGAATAAAACATAATTCGCATATAGAGTTAGCTCATTATTCATAATAGTATAACTACGTTTGGCATAAATGATTACTCGGTGCAGTTATCATGTTAATAAGTAATCTATACTACGACCCTTGGAGGCATCTCTAATCGGGATACAATACTATTAGGTTGAACTAAACTGTGGTAATCTAATGAAAATAAGTGGACTAGTTTAAGTAGGTGGCTAAGCTGTTGTATTATAACACTTGATACTTGAAGTCTCTTAAACTAGATCGAAGTGGGGTCGAGTAAACTAAAATACTAAATTAAGCTCAAAACAAACAGGCTGGATGTAGCTCAATCACACCTTATGAATATATGTAAACAAACAATTATTTTACGGTATACTCTATGTTAACCCCAAGGCTCCAAATACAAGAGAATAATACTACAAGTAATTGTCAATTAGTTACATCCATTTACTAACGCTTCTGCAATAAATTGAATTTTTTTTGCGCATTAGAGGAAGAGTATCACAAGGTAAACGAGCAAATTAATCAAAAGTAATCGTTAACAAATTCTCAAAATACTGTATCTCCTATTTCTTCATTGTCAATTAATTTGTTTCTGTTTACCAGTGTTTAATATTTTCCTAAAATACGTAAAAGTCTAAATATTGCTAAATTGCGTTATAGAGAGAGAAATAATACAAAGTTTGTAAAGCTTTGGGACTTGTTATATGTAACAATAAGTGTATAATTTTACATGGAAAAAAAAAAACACTCTTGGAGACTTGTATTTTTTCACTCACTAACATGGAATGAGTGAAAATAACTTTATGGTGGTAGAAAATATATTACTATCAGTTGAAAACGTGAAAACTTAAACTCACATATGTACATCTCTGACTCTACTACATCATTAATTATTATGCCTTCGTAGATCTCTGAATAGTGATATATATATAGACACTCTGCTTGTAGCTCATATATATGTAATTGCGCAATAATTAAAAAGTATACTCTTTTTTAGGTACACAATGTACATATGGGCGAATAAAAAAATAGTCGTTTCGTTCCTACAATTGAGACTCTTCATCTCACATTGTAGTAGTAGGCAATCAAAATATACCATTATAGATCATTTGTTGCTAAAGATGATGACTAAGGTAAATTAAATATCAATTAAAGAATAGGATATTGATCAACACAATGTAAGGGATAAATATTCCAGACTAAAACAAATTTATTGACTAGATTTGTCACGCTTGACTATTTTGAGGCAACAAAGTTCAGAACAAAAGACCGGAATTCACATGAAGAATGTTTGTAGATCAGTACAAGGAATGAGCAACAAATATGGTATTTGATCCTTATTAGTCGAAATTTACAGTTAATTAATAAAATATGCAAGACAAGTGGTGACGAAGGGGAAAGATTAGTAGAAACGAACTGTGGTAGTGGTAAACTGTTCATCAATAATATATAAAGATTCATATATTTGGTGATAAAAAAAAGTGATCGACAGTCTGATTTTATGTGCAACCTTTTATTTTTGGGTCAAATTTACTGCTACGAAATCTTATTTTCACCTCCATTTTGTTTTCTTGAATGGTGAATCACCAGCAAAACTAATATCTTATATTTTAATTATAATTTTCTTTACAATTTGTAGGATGTCGTCATTTGTCTCTATATATACTTGATAATTTTTGACTTAACCATTTTGCTTTTTTTTTCAGCAGTTCGAGACAGCAATAATACAATATCTCAAGTTACATAAGAAAAAATTATAAAAAATATTTAAAAAAATACAAAATGGAGCGACAAACAAGTCAAATTATACTATGTTCTTCCTTTGGATAGTAATACAAAGACAGTTCAGAAGTCACAAATGAAGCAGGTTACAATCAAATGTATCAAATATAAAAGACGGAGTGGGAAGTATAAGTTTGTTAACAAAAAAGACGGTATAGAAATTATTACTTTGTTATGTCGATAGAAAGGGTAGCATAGAAGTCAGATCCGATCATCTCAACTCATAGCTGTGAATTTGAACAAATCAATGGAAGAAAAAAAAGGGGATGGGCATAGAGAAGTAGAGAAAGAGACATAAAAGAAACGTCCTCATTGAGTTTATTAATGTTTGGAAACTACAACTCGACGAAATGATGTCAATATTGGTGAGATGCAACGTGTGTGTCTTCACAAAACCTTTGCTAATACGATCGTGTATTGACACATTTCCATTGTCTAACCTGCTTAAACCTTGTGGTGTAAGACTAGACTAGTTGCATACATAGTTGGAGTACTTGAACTTGTGTGAACATTGTACAAAAGTACATACATAACACAATTGATTAACGTAGCATGCGTCTCGTTTTGTAAACTAGTTGCATTCACGAAAGTTGTGCCTGCAAGTGCATTAGTGTTTAAGAGACAACAAGGACACGAGAAAAATAAAAGTGAAAGCGCGAATCTGTGTAAGAGAGGGATCAATTAATTGCAACTCCAAAACGTCAAAAATGATCGAAGAAGAAATAGATCGGCTTAATGACCTTTGTCTTAAAAAAAAAAAAAAAAAAAGACTCTTTTCTAGAGTAATAGTGTCTACTTCTGGACTAATTGCATCACGTGATCTCATTCTAGTTAAGGGACTAAATTTCATCACTTCATCTCATTTCTACTAATAGACCAACAAATATCTCACCAGATCCAACAGTTCTTTGTACAGTTTATAGGAAAGGACAATTTCAAATAGCACTCAAAATAGAGAGGCTATATTCAAACACCATTTATGGAGAAATGGATGGTAATGGTAACGATGAGCCACAAAAAAAGTCACGCTTTGTGATAAAAACTATAACAATAAAAGATGTCGAACATTGCAAACTAATCAAGGAAGAATCATGAAAAACTTAGTTTTGTCTATAGGGTCAATCCACACAATATAATGTTTAAAGGGCATTGAAATGGAGTTCCTTGATTTAAAATAATACGAGAGTAAATCAAAAAAGTCACGGTCAAAATTAAGTTGTCTACTGGTCCAAACAACCCATTAGATTTTTCCTCTGTAATCAATTATAAATGCCAACAACCAAATTACGTAGTTTGAAGTTGAGATTAACAATGTAAACAAACAAATTATCAAAATATACACAAGAAAATAGAGATTGATAATTCTAATGGTAAATTTTTCGATTGAATGCTCTAAATTTTAAATCTCACCTCCAAAATGCGTAAATTGATGTTACGTTTAAGTTGATTACGGAGGAAGTAAAAGAGAAATGTAATGGTAAACCTGCCAGCAAAAAAATAATACAGCTCAATTCGAAAATTTTGTTATTTCAATGTTCAGCAACTCTCGTAGTCCGACCAGTTAAACACTAATTTTCAATCAAGCTAGAGCTAAGTTTAAGAGTTTTTATGTTCAAGCTTATTTTTTTTTAAAAAAAAATAAGTTCAGATCAGAAAAAAAAAAATACTTAAATGGGTTATCCTTCTCGCACAACACTGAAAAAATAAGATAAAGTCGCACATCAAGAAAAATACAGTTAGGATAAGAAAACATAAGGTGAAGAACAGACCCTGGATTAAGACGAGTGGACCGCCAAGAGTAATTAATAAAAAATGAAAAAGGCGAGCAAAAAGGAAATGGTGGGAGCAAAAGAGATTTATGCACTCACGAAGGCAAAGTGTGGTTACAAGAGATTATCACGCATCGCAGCATACATTTCTTGCCTGAAAGATAGTTCTTTATTGACCACGAATGAATGTCTGCTATTGGTTTGCTATGAAGTTGTTTCATATGGATGTGCCAACAAGTTTCACTTTCAGATTAAGGCCACTAATGCAAAGTCAAATCGTTTCTCGAAGGATCCAGAGCAGGACTACTATGGGATCTGCATGCGGAGTTGTGCGAGAGCTGATGGTCAACGTGGATTCCATAAGGTGTGAAGCACAGTCATGCAGATTGTACCCGTTTTTTCACCGATTAATGGTCTGCGTATTGTATGTTGGCGAATAGAGGCGGGTAGCTGAATGTCCACATCTTGTGAAATGGGGGAAGTTTTGCCACAACATGCTAAGGAAGGTGGACAATCAGATAAGAACGGGCTCGTGTTATTGTCAGACGTCGGTGAAAGGGGTGGTGAATGGGGGGAGGAGTATTAGTAGTAATCATCTTCAAGTGGCATTAGGATATCAGTATATACAGAGTTAGAACACTTCTATTCCAGTTCATCGCTAGGAATGTAGGGATTTTTTTTGGTGCTTTTGTTTGAGTTTGGTAGACGACAAGCAGCAGTCATTTTAGCGCTAAATGCCAACATAGACGTCTGTAATCGTTCACGAGTTGGAGAATGTAGACGAAGGCCAATTTAAAGGATTGGTGATGTTACTGAGTCTAGAGTTAAAAAGGCAGAACTTCACCTTGCTCCTCTAAACATAAGATTTGGTTCAGAATTTGACTTTGATCATTATAATCTCAATTTCAAGGACCTAATACCAACCTTCTGACGCTGCAGTATATGTGGGTCGGGCTAATCTTTCAGCACACGCTATGGCACCTCTGCGACGATTCTCTCGCTATTCACGATAGGCTGTGGGACATAGTCTGGCTGTGGCACACAGGAACAGTGGGCAAACAGGCGTCAGATGTGTTTAGAGTATTCACAAGGTGGGACATGCTGATTTCGGGAAAAGAAAAAATACCATTTTTACTGTGCGACAAGAAAAAATACACATGAAGAAGAGAGATCACAAGAAACCGCAGCGTAACACATGAGCAGTATCACACCTCAAGGCGCTCTGCAAGAACCCTCACAGTTGGGAGATTAATACTTCGTCTAATTGCGAACCATGAACAACTACAAAACGGATTTGGCAAAGCATTCACAAAATTCAATAAAAAAACCAAAGGACGAGGCAAATAACAATAAACTAGGCAGCAAAGAACTGAGATCACTTCATTACAGTCTGCATGTCCGATAGGTTGATAATTTTGGATGTGGTATCAATAGCCAAATATATATTGTTATACTTAAATCGAATAATGGGATTGCAAGCCCACCATTGCTTTCCATGATGCACATCACCCCTTTGTAAATAATATGATGCATCTCACTCCAGGAACAGTTTGGCTTCCTGGTGTTTCAGATCAAGAGTTAACATCAAGCATGGGTGGTCCGAGTGGTCATCAGGGATGTTGTGGGAGAAAGAGTAGCCGACCCCTCTAACGTCTAGAACAGCTATGCGAGAAAACACAAAAACTGATATAAACTAGCATGCGCAAGCCATGATAAGAACACGTTAAATTTGTTTAGAAATAATAGATAAAAGGCTAAAACATGTTTTTTTATGAATTACGTCGATTTTCAACGAAGATAAATAGATATAATTGCAGTCTACACAAATGGTACACATCAGCCTCATGCGAGCTCAATCTTCTTGCCATAAGGGTAATATGACATTTCATCTGGCAAAGATTAATTTGAAAGTAAGTATCTTTTAGGAAACAATCAGTGAGGAAGTACTATCTGCAATTATATTTCCAGTTAATTAAGGTTGCTTTTAATCGTTATTCGTTTAGTAAGACTTGTAATGTATCACCAATTTGGATCATTATTTTGGTTTCTATACGATATAGTATTATAAATCTCATTAGAGTGTATTTCCAAGCTCGTGATTTAATGCATCGAGGAAACTGTGAAAAAAATCAGCAAAATGCATCCTCTATGCGGCAACAGACTCAAAGTTGAGAACACGTTCACAATCTATACATTTTAGTGGAAACTAGGGGCAAAAGAAGCACAATACGAGTAGAACAAGGCAACCTCTCATTAAAGACGCATGATCTATGTTGATAAGAAGATACATTACAGGCCATGCTGCATACCAGTTAAAACAATACCGGTATGTAACGATGAATTGTTGAATCCAAGCAGCTAGCATAGAAGGACAAATAGGTTTAATGAAGGCGATTACCTACAATAGTCCCTCAAAAATTATATTTTACCATTACCCATGCTTGCATTTATATATACTCATAAGCTTAAAGCCATTAATAACACCTGTTATGTTCAGTCATTTTACAACAACCCCGAGTTGGCATAAAAACAGTCACTTAACTTTCTAGGATATGGAGAGCATCAATGAGGTAGCCAGGAGCAATATTAGTACAATAGGCACAGCTATCATTTCACTTCTCCATTTCCCAGCAAAATGGTATTCCAAAGGGGATATAAAATGTCACTACATAGCTGTTGGACCTACCATCACAATGTGGATGACAGAGTCAATTTTGTAGGTCTTATATTGGAACAAGTTTGAACATCTGGACGATACTTGTATATATTGATAAGAAAATTAGATTAAAAGACTAGAGCAGTGAGGAGGGATAGAAACATTATAATCTATTGCTTGCATCATTATCTCGCGGATGGAATTTTAAAATAGTCTGATTATAAAACTTCAATCATAATAAAGACTAATTTGGTGTAATACCTTATCTAATTTTGAATATCAATAAAATTTGTATTACTCTCAGATTGTCTAGGAATAATTACTAGTTTGCAATTCTTGGTTAGAGGGGAGGGGAGTGAATCAAAAGAACTGGGTCAAAACACTATGGTGCTCTGTATATTATAGACAGGGAAAAAGTAAACGAATATTACATTTCTGAATGCTAACACTAGTCACTTAAACAGGTTAATGTAATGTTATCATACAGTTTGTCCATAGAGATGGGAAAATCAACATTTATACACACTGATCACTAACTCTTACCATCTGGGTATTCGTGCGAGATTTAAATCGTATGTACAAGGTAGGCGTTTGCTTCATTCCATCCGAATGTCACGATCAGAACACGCCAGCAAGTGTAGAGGTTAATCTTCCAATGCTCAATACACGGCACTAAGCGTTGGCTCGTGAGGATGGCTTGTCCGATCTTGGATATACTCGCAATAGTGGAATGAACAGGCTCAGAAAGTATTAGGTCCTTAGTTCAGCATCGTTGAGCCATCCAGAACTTCGAGAACAGCGATGTCCAAGCCGTGTCTCTAGATGTGTCTACATGCTCACAAAGTTCTGTGGCTGTTGGCACTTGCTAAATTGTTACCCATGGAAGATAAACAAGAGCAAAACCAGTCCATCTCTGTCCTGCCCGATATAAAACACTCCCAACTAAACTTTCGTATCAATGTGACTTGGACACTCCATTGAATCAATTACGTCTTCGACGTGGTTGAGGCAACACAATTTGTGGCTTATCTGGGCAGCGAACTTAGGCTTAAGCATAGCAGAGCTTAGTGGCTGCACACTACAAACTCCTCATTCGAAGCGAGCCAACCAATGAACTGAAATCCTGTTTCTTGAGGCAGGCGGAGATTGCTAAAACCTCTGGCTTTAATAGCTAGGAATTGGTGTGACAAGATCAAGTCGTACTTTCCTCCTAATCCTAAGTCAACTGCTATCAGTAAGCTGATCCAAACTCGCCTTGCAGCGCCGGTAGATACTCGTGCTTCCACTGTTCCTGCCTTCCTAGACTCTTGATTATCCTCAAGAAACGCTTCAGGCAAACCTGCCATAATCGTCATCAGACAATTTTTGGATCTCCCCTCCGGCCTCGGTTTCACAATTTTCGACAAGCAAAACAGACTTCTTGAGGTTCAGTCAAACTTCTGGAAGTGTTCAAGCAAGCTCTCACCTTATAATAGACTCTCCACAATAGGATACATGGCATTATGTGACACGTCTTAAGGACTTAGAAGCGTTAACGTCTGGCAGCGATTCGTGGCGATCTTCTCTGAAATCTCTTGTCCGACTATAAGACTCCACTCTCACAATAAACGATCCACTCCCGAATTGCACCTTTATGAGATACATGTGATTAATATTAACATTACCTGTACAACATCAAAGTGCTCCAAGGAACTTCAGATTCTGTAATGATCAAAGCACAAGATTTAGTTTCATAAACTGCCACTGCACCTGTAGAGGATTGCTTTATAACCTTATTTCATTGAATGCTACCTCGGTAATCCTCTACTTTCTTGCTATGTTAACATATTATAAATTATTTGGAGAATATGTTACCTATTCTTTAGACTTGCTCTTTCTCCCAAAAATGTGCCTGTCAAAGACTTCCTAACACGCAAA
>SNQN01005728.1:0-29190 GCA_008642245.1 Bassia scoparia
CTTGTATGTTGTAGGAGAAGGAGTTACGTTTTTACTTCCAGAATGTAATGTAGCACGTATATGTTTCTGTGTCTTCACCGTCGGTCACAAATAAGTGAAATATGCCTGGAAAGTGCATTCTCTGCACGGTCCTTCGTTGTGAAGCAGTATCAGTTACTATTGGTGTGACAAACGATAATTGGCTGTGGGCTAACAACTCTATTCTTATTAACTTATTGTCACAATCGTTCGGGCCTCTCTTTAGGGATTGTAGCTCATGTTTCTCTTCTTCTTTTGATGGAATAACATGGTTGTAAGATATGATTTTGGCTTCGAGATTTGAGTTATGTTTTTATAGCTTTGGCAGGAGATATGAGTTGCGAGCGACTTCAACGATATAATTACTTTCCACGGTGTGTAGAGACCTGCTTATTTTGGTAGAGTTGCAGTTACCACACACTCGACGGACTAGAATACTTCTTTACCGGTAGAAATAACCAGTTGGATGGTTTCGAGCCACTATTGCTGTTTTATGCGTTTTCTACTCAGCTGTAACACTTCCTTTCCGTATAAGAAAGAAACCATAAATTAGCTAGAGGAGAAAATGGTCTGCTTGACTTTTAATCTCCGGCACATCGTGGTGTATGTGAGCATCCACTGTTCATTATACCATATCAGGCTATCACCTCTTCTTCACTTTCAGCCTATAAGAACAAATCAACACCATGTCTTAGAACCTTCCATGATTTTTCTTTGGGGCTCCTATTGTTTGTGTCCGCTACGAGATTATTTGCGCGCGACCTCAGTTGCAGATCTTATTTCTTTCTCACTCAATACTCAACTTCACAACCATACGCATGGGGTGAATGACTATGTTTACTATGTGTCATTTTAGTGTGTCTTTTTGCTCACAAAATGCTACATCTGACAGGCTTTGTCAGTTCAGAAGAGGCGCTACGTGAATGTTGTGTGTGTACTCTTGATCTCTTTCTGGATAACACACCTAGAAGTTCAATGAAGATAACATAAATCTACTACTGTGCTCGAGTTGTGCCTTATGGTGAGAGCATTAACATATCTTTACGAAGATGCGTATGTTAAGTTCCCTGGTAAACTGCGTTGGGGTTTCTCTGTGCGGTAGTACAAGTTATCCTGGTTCTCGTTTATTATAACCAGACAACCCTTCCCATTGGTACCATCGTTTTGAAGTTAAGCTCTAAGGTTCCTGTGCTCAGTACTTACTACATGTCTGTAGCTCTCATAAAAGTTTTTTTTCTCTTTAATTCAAAGATTCCTCATACAACTCATTTTCTTTCTTTAAGAACAACAACATCACTTTTCAAGGATTCAAAGTTGTAAATTGAGATTCACGAATCATACCATACATAGACATGTTAGTAATTGCTGGTGTTCTTTCCTCTTTCAATTTATGAATCTCAGCATGTAGGTGTAGAACACCTAAAAATGTCTCCAAATGAGTAATCAATGAATGAAGTATACCACATGTCGCAATTAAATTTGAACTCGAAATAGCAATTGAACTCGTAATGAGCTCGAAATATGTGAAGTCCACTCGAAATATGAGTCAAAGGTCAAATACGAAGAAGAAAGAAGAAGAAGAAGAAGAAGAAGAAAGAAGAAGAAGAACGAAGAAGAAGAAGAAGAAGAAGAAGAAGAAGAAGAAGAGAGAAGAAGAAGAAGAAGAAGAAAGAAGAAGAAAGAAGAGAGAAGAGAAGAAAGAAGAAGAAGAAGAAGAGAAGAAGAAGAAGAAGAAGAAGAAGAAGAAGAAGAAGAAGAAGAAGGAAGAAGAAGAAGAAGAAGAAGAAGAAGAAGAAGATAGAGAAGAAGAAGAAGAAAGAAGAAGAGAGAAGAAGGAAGAAGAAGAAGAAGAAAGAAGAAGAGAAGAAGAAGAAGAAGAGAAGACGAAGAAGAAGAATGAAGAAGAAGAAGAAGGAAGAAAGAAGAAGAAGAAGAAGAAGAAGAAGAAGAAGAAAGAGAACGAAAGAAGAAAGAAGAGAAGAGAAGAACGAAGAAGAGAAGAGAAAGAAGAAGAAGCAAGAAGACGAAGAATAGAAGAAGAAGAGAAAGAAGGAAGAAGAAGAGAAGAAGAAGAAGAAGAAGAAGAAAGAAGAAGAAGAAGAAGAAGGAAGAAGAAGAAGAAGAAGGAAGAGAAGAAGAAGAAGAAAAGAAGAAGAAGAAGAAGAAGAGAGAAAAAAAGAAGAAGAAGAAGAAGAGAAGAAGAAGAAGAAAAGAAGCAGGAGCAGAGCAGGAGCAAGGAGCGAGCAGGAGGAGGAGAGGAGGAGGAGGGGAGGAGGAGGAGGAGGAGAGGAGGGAAGGGGCGGAGGAGGAGGAGGAGGAGGAGGAGGAGGAGGAGGAAGAAGAAGAGGAGTAGAAGGATAGCAGAAGGATGCCAGAGTGTGCTGTTGGAGGTTGCGATGGTAAGTTAATAAATCAATCATCAATCATCAATCAATCATAGCCTATCCATAGTGGGGTCGGCTAACATGAACCAATGTGATTATTCCGGGAGGTTCATCCCATAAATTTTCCTCTCCACTCTCCGATCGAGGCCACCCTTGCAAAGAACTTAATAATATGTTCAAAAAAAAGATCTGAAGAAGTCATTACTTACATCTGCTAGACCCTCATTGCGCAGCTCAAGCTCTCGCATAGCCAGTTAGGCTATCCTTGTACTCCTTACTTCGCAAGCTCCATCTCAGAGATGAATCTTCTTCTTACTTGTCAACATAGAAAACTAGCGGAGAGGAGCAGCTTGCAATGTCGTCTTTCTCGATCCGCGAGGGTCTCTACTCTGATGGCTGGAGGTCAGCAACAAGGAAGGATGTTTTTGGCAACCAACTTGTCAGACCTGGACAAGGTTTTGATCACGACTTTACCATTTGGGGGTGGGTCTCTCAGGTCAAGTAAATGGAGGAGTAAATGAGTGGAGGACACATTCGCCCATCCACCAGATTCAGATTTTTGAAGTAATTAATCTCATGTTGTCGACATGGCTAAGACTCTAGGAAGAAGACTTTCATCGTCTTTGTCTTCTTGCGACGGCTCTTCTCAATTCTCTCATAGGAAGTGGGCGAAGATGGCTTTTCAGCTGCGAACAGTTGAAGTCCGCATCGAGATCTTGCACGGTTGTGATGCCTAAGCATAGCACACCCTCTCCGCACCTGGTCAATATTGAATGGTATCGATTAGCCAACTCTGGATTTGGGTTCGCGAGGCAAAGAAAAAGGTGCAATTAGTGCGAAGTCTTGGACCTTCGCTCATAAGTTTGTTCGGCGCGAGGACTGCGACCCTAAAGTTCATTTTCTGCACGCAGTCAGAGTTCAAACCCATACAGGGTTCCAAACGCGAACCACAGTAAGATGAGGCATTTGGACCAAGGACAGAACTGCAATAGTTGGAGATGGAGTACTGAAGGTTGATGCTTCTTGCATTGCAGGTTAGACTTCGAAGGAGAAGACTGTCGTTTTTCCCCACGCTGAGCATGTGGCGGGAACCACCTTGTGGAGATGGAGGGGAGGAGTGGAGCTTAACTTCTCCTGGCTTCGGGGTCCAACAGCAACCCTTGCCTTTACCAGGTAGGTAGGCTCTTTTGTTGATTGGCCACATAAAAATGGTCTCTTATTATTCGGGTGCGTTCCTTCGATCACCCTATGTTTTTTTTACCTCGAATTTCGAGGGGTTTCTGTCATTCTTCTTCTCCTCACCATGCCAAGATGGTTTGCAACTTTTTCTTCTCCTTGCATGCAAGGAGGAATGCAGACTTTTTTCTTACCACATGAATGTTGCATGTGGCGAAGGACTTTCTGCTTGTTGTCGGTCTTGCGAGGAAGGCTTGGACGAATTGCTCTT
Source organism: Bassia scoparia (assembly GCA_008642245.1). Classification (NCBI taxonomy): domain Eukaryota; kingdom Viridiplantae; phylum Streptophyta; class Magnoliopsida; order Caryophyllales; family Amaranthaceae; genus Bassia; species Bassia scoparia. Next base: position 3,850 of record SNQN01005728.1, read on the forward strand.
TTTGGGGTCGAAACCTCCTGTTTGCTTGTAATATCCGAAGGCTTTTGAAGACTCAGCAACAGGCATAAAAAGTAAGAATCATATGTTGACAATTATGATCGAACAGACGTACCCGATTTGGTATTTCGCTATCGATATTGAATCGCACTTCGCATTGGAGTAACAATGCTCTAGTAAAATATATGATGATACGCGAAGAAGATACTTTACCTGGTGTAGAATCATTCCTTTTAGTAAGAGACTTACTCGAAGCTCTACTGCGATGGTTTGATAACTTCTTGCCCATTTTCCATTGAAGTCTGGAAGTTGCAGCACGAACTTGATCTGCGAGGAGGAAGCACTTCGTTTAGAACAATTCAAGAAAAAAACATGCCAGAAGATAGAAAAGTCTACCTTTCTTGTTTTTTCAATTTGGCGACCCCCAACTAGGCTGAAGGCAACTAAGAAGTTGCAATGCACAACAAAATCCTAGAAAGGAACCAGTGCCTTGGGAACCTTAAAATTTCGACCGGAGGGTTTGATGAAGACTTCCTCTGTTTGAGAATGCGAGCTAGCGTTGGACATTCTCCTGTCAAGCAAAGGGTATACTTTGTCTGATTCATAGATTTCTAGTATCTGAGACCAAGCAGAAAGTATTCTGCATGCCGTGTTTTGTGTACAACTAAGAAGAACTCATTCTTGTGTCATTATTCATCGTGTTGGGGATATAACAAGCATCAATAGCCTCCTTCTACGACTGTGAGAACCAGCCGGCTTGGCACTGCTGTTCTTTAGCCATCTGGTGCATGCGAATGAAGGCCCCTATTCGTAAAGGCCATTCCCTTCGCTCATACAAGTGGCCATGTTAGCAAGAATATGACAGCCAGGATGTTCGTGTTAATGTGCGCGATGCTTGATAGGCCTTAGAAGTTTATTAAAAGGGGTTCGCGGGAAGCGAAGCCACGACACCACTCCTTGTAAATCGCGAAGGGTGTTTTAAGTGGTCGGTGAATACGGTCCCTCCGTAGGGAGCACAAACTTTTCTTTTACATTGACTCGACGAAGCCGATTATGGCGAAACGTAGATGGCGCTTTGTGCCTTCGCAGTCTGCGATTGACCCAATTTCAGTCATCACTTTTGTGGAGGAAGGACTTTGTCCTTGTCCTTGTCCTTGTCATGCATCCTCATGGTCTTCTGCTCTTGGTCTTTGAGCAGGTTAGTTGTTTGACTACATTTGTAAGGTGCAACAGCCATCTCGATGTCTCGTCGCTCTTTTTCTCCCAAGAGCAGCATCGAGTTTCCAGCGCTTAGCATAACGTCGTGTCCCCATCCACAGGACCAGCCACTCGCCTGAAGTGTTGGGAATTTCATTTCCATTGGATCCTCGAGATTGATTCTTGGGTTTCTTTCTGCGACATGTTGCGAGGCATTGTCGTGTTCTGCAACAGACAAAGTGTCAGGGATGGAGAAGCCGTTATTGAATGCGAGAACAAAGAGAAAAGGGTCGAGGGGTCGAGAGCACGCAGTCGCAATCGACCAGGCGAAGTTGGTAGGCTCTCGAAAGTCCCCACCTGTACTTATTGGGCGAAGAGTCCGTCTAAATCACATCGCTCATTATTTACTTTGATAAAAAGAATAAAGAATAGTGCGAAGAAAGAACGGGTGCAATCAGTACCTGGTAATGTGCGACAGCTAAACCTGGAGTCGTCGAAAATCTGAAAACTTGCGGAACCACGAAATGTGCGAGACTTGAAAGCTGAGACTGCGAGCTAGGTCGTCGAACTTTACATACGGTGGAGGTAGAGAAGAAGTGCAAAGTGTCTACTGATTTCTAGACGGATAAGTCAAAGCAACAAACTTCTCTTCACCCAATGGGGGTATTTATACCCGTGACATGCTCCTCACTTCCCTAAATTTGAAATTTGGATTTTAGCGAAAAGGCAACAGAGAGGGAAAACCTGATTGGTTGGCGGCTGCAAATGGAAAAGAGGGAGAGAAGACTTAGTTTCTTTGGCCACTTCTCAATCTGTGAAGGAGCTCTTCTAGGGCAAAAAAAACTTATCAAAGTGATAATTTCATATACATTTCATTGAATTCGAGTTGTAGACTTTGAAATGACATAGTCAAATACCCTATAAACCAAATATTTTAGAGGGTCTTTGAGGGACAAATGATGTGTCAAGCGAAWCCTTGGCCACATGTCCTTTGAATATTGGATCAATGTGATCTATGTGGCAAACTCTACGAATAAAAAATAATCTGGTCCGAAACGGGATAGAAATCAGACATTCGTACACAAAAACAGTAGTAATGGATCATCTATGGTGAGGATGGGTGACAAGTGTCAATCATCCAATGGTTGCAAGGGTTTTTGAGGGATTGCCTATAAATACCCCGACGAACCACATTAATTGCAAGTTTTAGCAAGTGCATTCAATACCACCTACTTTGAGAGCATCTCTCTCTCTATTTTTTCTCTCTCTAAATAGCACTTTTACTACCTTACATTCTCATAGTTACTTAAGCGTCGGAGGGGAGATAATCCGAATAGAATTATTCACCTTTGTGTAGGTGCTAAGGAGGCGTAGCACATACTAAGTGCTAAGGACTTAAGAAGTGCTAGGAGCTTTGACTAGACTAGGTCTCACCTTTGCTTGGAAGGAAGTGCTAAGGTTCGACCCTAACGTTCAATAGAGGTCAGCTCTCTCGAGGTAGCATTGAYGAAAAGTCTCCACCCTTCTCTCAACCCAGAAGCTGAGGAAATATTGTAGCGTGGCACTCTGTTCTTGCTACAACAATCACCGTGATAATATTTTCATATTTGTTTAAAAAGTTTTAATTGAGTTATAAGCATTCTAGAATTGCTTTTATGGGTTTTAAAGCATGATTTTGATTAGGTCATATGTTTTACATAAACTATGATTTATTGAAGCGTAAAGGAATATATTTTATACAAGTTTTGAAGGTTTGAAAGGTTCAATTAATGTTTTCCATTTCTAAATTATTGGGCACTTGATGTATTACGAAACATTTGATGAGTTATGCCCAATATTAATTATAAAAACATGTTGTGTCAATTGTTAAGCTATTTGATTATTTTTAATTATGAAAACAAATTTCCAGATTTATTATACATATTCAAAGTGATTTTTAACTACTGAAAAATATGGTTTTTAAAGTTGTAAAGACAAAAATTAATGGTTTATTGTATAAGCATTGAAGTTAATCTTAAAACGTGTTCGAGATTGATTTCTAAAGGTTTTAAGGGGTTTCAAGGGAGYATATAATGTTGTAATYTTGTGTTAGGAATCAATAGTAATTGATTTCTATTTGGTTGTAGGAGRAAAAGTCTCTTTAAGTGATTGTTGAAGACTTGAAGTGAAAGTGATTTGCGGGATTGTTTTTCTTCAAGGTACGTACTACTTACGGAATTCTTGGCATATAATACATGTTTAAGGATGTTTTGTGAACTTAGTGTCATGTGTAGGGAACTCCAATGTTTTTGAACACGATAATTATTGACTTGCGTTCGTTTTAGTAATATATGTTGAGATTTGAAATTACTCATGAGTATTGTTATGGGTTGTTTATAATTAATCAGTTGTTATTAATTAATTGGTTCAAACTTGGAGAATTTAAGTGGAGTCAATATACAATTGTTCCACAAGGTAAATTATATTACTCGCTTCATGACATGATGTATGAATTGAGTAAAGAGAATTATGGAAGTCTTAAATACGAGGTTAGTTGGCTCGTCCAAAAACAAGTTTGTTTAATCAAAGGAAGTGGTATTCTTAAAATGGTTCATGTGGTTTAATATTGACTCCACTTGACTCAGCCAAATTTGAACCAATAATAATAACAAAAGATTAATAATATACATCCATATCGATCCTCACGAGTAAATCCAATTCTCAACATATTTTACCAAAACACAAGTAAATAAATTACTCGTGTTTACCAAACAATTCCATTGGATGTTCCATCATGACCCTAAGTTTTCAAAGCATCCTAAAGCATACTATAAATCAAGCATCCTAAAATATGAAAAAAAAAAAAAAAAAAAAAAAAAAAAAAAAAAACAGTGTGTCTGTTCTTTTGGTTATGGGGGGAATGTTGTAATTAAAAATATTATAGTACTCATATTATTAATAAACACAACTAAAGATATATGTTTATTGTATTTTCTCTTTAGTGGAGACACAAAATTTTCATTAATTCTATTGTTGTATATAAATAAATTTTTTAAATGTATTTGATGTAACACAAAACATATTGTATGATATAACACTGCAAATGCCCGTAAAATAATTTCTATAAGTTTTATTTTGACGTGAAAACAAGCATGTATGATGTACCTGGTAACCCTGATAAAACTTATTTATAATATAACATGCATTTATTTAATTTTTCTTACTTACAAGAGTATTTGATTTCAATTTGTATTTCGATCATATTTAAAAGTTTCATAAAGAATTTTTAATTTATAAAGATAATTGTATAGTACTTGTTAGAATACAATTGAATTTGAGATTATTAATTAATGATACATTATATAATCTAAGTTGCCTAAATGCATTAATAGCACAAATATTTCCTTAGTACTCTATTGTTTTGTGCAATTTATATATGGGGAAATTTATTTCAATGAGAGTGACGTTAAAAGAAACAAAAATTGATCGGAGAAAATAATATTATGTGTAATTGGAGGAGTCAGAAAAAAAGTGGTAGTCGAACCTTATAAATTGGGGTGGGGGAGAAGGGAAGTTAGAAAAGAAAAAAAATGGTAGCAGCTCCAACCTTATAAATTTACTTTTGTATAATTTTTTCTAAATTGGATAATTAACTTCCAAAAACATAGGAATAAAAATTATTACTTTTGTATAATTTTTCTAAATGTACATTATTAAATGTCTTTTGGATAAATAGATTATTGTTGAAGAGAAAATGATGATGTAAAGTAAAAAAGAATAGCGAAAACAGAGTATCTTATTTATAGACTCTCGAAATGTTATGAAATTTGCTTTATTTTATTTTTTAAATTTTTTTACAACCATGAAAAATAGAAGTTCAAATAATTAAGCTAAAGGAAGATAACTAAATCAGTTACATGTGGCAGCATCCATTGGCCCAAGTTAGTCAAAATGTCAGGTGCTTAATCCTTTTTTGCCGCAATCCCTCTCAATACATGATGTTTTACATCCCAACATACCTATGCTCATCTGTTTTTTCTTAGTCGGTAGCGAAAAATAGAAATCACATTGTGACACAGGCCAACAAGCTAAGCTGTGGTGCATGACTCAATAGTCATTCAACGCTTATCGCATTGAGTCTCAAGACCAATTGTTCATTTTATGACAAGACCAAAATGGTCACAGTAGAGCACCTCCCACAATGACCAAAATTTTCTTCATCTCTCTCACTCTACCACATTTCTCAATCCAATTCTTTCATCCTAAGAAAAATTTCATTCACCTCCAGCACAACTATATCTATGAAAAAAACTCTTCATCACTTCTCTCTACTTTTAAATTTTACCCCGCAACACGTTCCATTTCATCTACTTTGTTATTTTGTTTTAATTAAATGTTAGATAATATGTAAACTAATTGAATTAAAAAAAATAAATTAATTAGTATTAATTTAAATCGAGATAATAATATACGTTTAAATTAATTTAACTAAATCGGAAAAGAACTGCATAATTGAATTAATTAACTAAATGAATTTGTTTGAAAATAGTCCTTGTTGTCAATATGAAATCGTTTTGATGAACCGAAACTAAGTTTTTGCACTCCAGAAAAAAAGGAAATGTTATTCCCTCTGGTTTTAATATTTGTGTGCAATTCTCTTCTTCTGTTGTAACAATTTTTAAGTTTTAATGCATTGTGCTTATTCTATTTTGGGGATCAACTCTTTTCGGCTACTTTACCACTTATTTCCCTTTTCTTCCCCAACATTTCCATATCTTTCCCCCTTTCAAACACTCTCCTCTTTTCTAACCCACTCCATATATAAATCATATTCCTTAGGTTTTCCTGCAAATAATAATGCACATACATAAAAATCAAAAGGGGTGTTTTTTTTAAATAATTTTATTTGGTTATTTTTGACAATTTTTTAAAATTAGTTTTGAAAATAAAGATTGTTGAAAGGGAGACATGAAGATGTGAAATGAAAAATGACAAAATTAGCGTCAATTTATAGATCTCGAAAAGTTGTGAATTTTCGCAGTTTTATTTTATTTTAATTTTTTTTAGGAAAAATGGAAACTAATAATCCCACCTTTTGGTGGTCTTCAATGAATAATCCGACCTGAGCGTTATTATGGAATATACTAAGCTTGTAGCCTTATCTTCACTCATTGCACTATTTGACCTGAAACCTTATAATCAGGTCATTCTATCGCTTTTTTTTTCCTCTTTGAATCATTTCCTTTTTCTTTTATCTAAACACTACACCCTCATCTCATCCCTCACAAACCATCACCCACCCCACCCACCGCCCTCAAACCACCACCTTCAAACCGTCATTCACTATGCACCTCAGACGTCCTCACCACCCCCACCCAGTCGCCTCCCCTCAAACCTCCTCCCCCACCCACGCAAACAACCACCACTCAAAAACAACCACAACAAGAAAACCAACGATTACCGACCGTCTGAAACAACCCAAAAACGGTCGRTAAAAACGCGGAAACGATCGGAAAAAGGTTTACCGACCGTTAACGRTCGGCAATCCGATGGTCGGTAATTAAGGGTTTACMGAYCGCTCAATGGTCAGAAAAAATTTACCGACAGCACTTACYGACCGTTGCATATAACAGTCGTTGTTTTGCGCCCGTCAACAACGGACGGAGATTTCCGTCCGCCTAGATTGGATGGTAACTACCGATCGCTGGACGGTCGGTACCTCTGAGATCACCGACCGAGCAATTTCCCGCCATAACACAACTCCCTACAAAGCAAAAAAAAATTGAAAAATGGGTTTACCGACGGCCTGGACGGTCGGTAAAAGTCAAAATAATAATATGTTTGACTGTTACCGATCGCCTGTCGGTAAAAGTCAACATTTGTATATCTTTGACTTTTACCGACCGCCTGGACGGTCGGTAACAGTCAAACATATATATCTGTTGACTTTTACCGACCGTCCAGGCGGTCGGTAATTTCATATTTTTATAAATTTTTTTAATATTATATGCTTTGAATTCCCTGTAAAAATGGTGCAATTACGAAATAATTTAAACACTACGTTTCAATABTCCTGAGTGCAATGATCCATAAACCTGTACGTAGCATTTCATCAAAAGGCAAATGTGGCTACAAAATGTGTTTAGTCGTTTGTTCTAACACATCAAAACGCAAAGTGTTTTTATATATGCATACATACACACATCCTAACTCCTAACACAACACTAAAGTCCGATGTGGCACAGGATGTCGGAGGGTCATAAGGGTCGTCGTCTCTACGAGGGAAAGAAGGAGTGCTACTACACTGCTGGCTGAAGATCTGGTTGTAGTGGTCCAATGTGGCCTGCAACTGCRAGATATACTCATCTRCGAGAATGATGGGCCAACATGAATATTGCCCGCCAAATTTGCCAAACGGAGAAAACCCATCAGTGCACAACCCAAGCCTAACATTTCGAGGCTCAAATGCGAACTCAGGAAAAGTTCTGTCAAAGTGTTTCCAAGCTTCAGTGTCACTAGGATGTGCTAAGTGCTCTTGCAATCGAGATTTTTTGCGTGCCATGTCATTTCCTCCCGCAATGTTCTTAGTTGCAAACATTTTTCAACCTGGTGTGTCAAGTATGATCAGGACTTTTGTGAAGTATAGATTTCCTTTAATGTTTCTTATAACGATCACTCCACATACCCTACACTTGTCTGAAGAGAGCGTCCTCTTCCAAAATAGCATAACAGCGTGGGCATGTGTGTATCTTCTCATGAGGAAGCTCCACCCTTTAGAAGCTTTTCGTGTCGTAGAAAGTCCTACCCATTGTTGGTTGTCGTGTGTTAGGCGCTTCATTTACTAAAGAGCAATTCGTCGACACATCTATGTGGTAAGTTGTTCTCACACTTCAGCTAATAATTCTCGAGCCATCTCAGACGATGTCTCCCTTCAAATAAGGCTCTCGGCTCCTTAGAAGTCAAAACTTCTTAGTGTCTTCATTTGGTTCTCATCGATTGAGTTTGTCCCTTCGTCAACGATGATGATCCCCAAGAGCGTCAACACCATCTCTCTTGATATGGATTGGATTGAGTAGATGAGGAGGAGGACCCATCGACACGTTCCTCATGACATAGCCAATTAAAGTATCTCCGTGTAAAACCTTCTTGTACAAATGAACTTTGACCATGTCGTTTCCATGTAACGCGCGTTCTTACAACGAATACATGGACACCTTATCCTATACCGTCATTGCAAACGGGGTGCTTCTGAGCGAATTCAACAAACTCATTGACCCCATTGATAAACTCGTTCCTAAGTTGACCACATCATCAAGCCTATTGTACATCCACACGCTCTTTCCTTTTCATGGTTAACACATCTACGCAACTAAAAAAAATATCGATCAAAATAACACTCTCACTTCGTCATATAAATAATGAAGTGAGCTTTGGACTTCTTTAGTTAATCGATACCAAATATAATATATAAACATCTTATCCACTTCAATTTCTATTATACTACTTTCTCACAATATTATTACTAATTCCTAAATCTTCATATGCTCACAACTCATCCCTTATTACTAACACATAATATATCATAATCTATAAAACTCATATTATTACTCACATAATAAATCAATATTATTGTTACTGATTCTACCAATATATCACAATATTTATTACTATTGTTACTAATTCATATATCAATATCTATTATAAACATTATGCTCACAATTTATTACTAATTTCCTTAATCTATATATGCTAACAATATAACCATAGTAAACAAAATAATTCATCCTTAATTACTAATACACAAACAAATCACAATAACAACAAGAGATATCAATAATAAACAAAGGATTTTTTGTGTATATTACCACCTTTTGTGTTACAACTTTTTATAAATTCCCACCTTTTGTTTTTTATTCCCCCTTTTATCTTTGTTTTGTTATAAATTCCCACCTCTTAACGTGTTGAGTTGCGGCGCCACTTGTTATTTTATTCAATTGAACTCTATTCTACACTCACCCACTCGACATTCCTCGTTGACCCATCACTCCTCTTCTCATTCCCTCTTCTTCTTCCTCGTTGATGTCTTCCCCTCTTCTTCCTTCTTGTGATTTTTTATTCACCATTTTACTGCTGCAGCATTCTCGCTGGGCCATTGTTGAGCGGTGCTTCGAATTGGCCAACACACCCGTTTTGGTCGATTGTGGGATTTTGTGGGCATTACAGGTAATTGTTGTTATTTTAATTAATTAATCATGTTGCTGCTTTATTCATTGTTGAAATTTGAAGCAGAAGGTTGAGATTGTGATTGTGAAGTTGCGAATTGCGGAAAACAAGGTTTGTTGTTGTTGTGTTGCTGGTGTTGTTGAGAGTAGATGATGAGTGGGATTGTTTGCGTTGGCATTGACGAAAGGCTCTTTTTTCGAGGGAATCGAGATCTTCAGACACTCAAATCCCAATCCTTTAACTCCATTGTTGGTTCCTTTCTCTAATTCACTTCTTGTTGCTTGCTTCTGTTTTGTGTTCTTTGTAGATTGCAACTTCAAAATATGCAGAAAGCTAGCAGAGACTTGAATAATGATGAATGTCGAGTGGATTATAAAGAAAAAGTGAGTGGGCCACAATCTACAATTCCCTTAAGAAGTGGGAATTTATAACAAACAGAAGTAAAAGTGTGGAATTTAAAAAACAAACAACAAAGAGTGGGAATTATAAAAGTTGTAACAAAAGGTGGTATTATACAAAAATCCTAAACAAAATAAATCAAACTAATTTTAAGCAAAAACCACAAACATATATTAGCAAGCAACACAACAAATAAACTGATTTTTTTTTTAAAAAAAAACAAACCTTACTAATTCAGGAACAACAAATTCAGTTATTACACTCACACAATTCTGAACAACAACCTTACTAAACTTTTTAATAATTCACGAAAAAACAAAAAAAATAAAATTAAACACACCAAACACACAGCCACCACACATTCATGAAAAAATCAACTTAAACACAGAAAAAAATCAACCTAATTAAAAATGGTAATTTGTGATTTCAGTTACATTACAGTTAATTGAGTGTTTGTGTGATAATGTAGTATAATTGAGTGTTTAATTAATGTTTGAGGGTTATGAATTGATTTGAGTAAGAGAAAACAAATTAGGGTTGGTACTTACCTCGAATTGGGAGTGTCGGCGGGGCGAATAAGGCGAGAGAGCCACGGAGGAGGAGAGAAGACCGCCGCTGGTGTTGTGTGGCGCCGGCTGCGGTGCGCTATTGGTTGTTGCGTGAGAGAGGCGAGAGGAGAGAGGCGACGAAAGAGGAGAAGGAGGAGGGCAGTTCGCCGCGAGGAGGACTGCGTCGCCGCTGTGTTAAGAGGGAAGGGTTTTGCGAGGAAAGGTTTTGCGAGGGAATGAGAGTTTGAGTTGCATTTGAGTGGGAAACCATTCGACCTACTGTGGTCTTATTATTTTTTTTTTGAAAACCAACTACGCCCAGCCAGCGGTCGATACAACATCCATGGCGGTCGGTAAAGTCATCTACTTGGTCAACCAAAAATTTTGACCCATTTACTGACCGTTATACGGTCGGTAAAAATACAAAACGGACGCTAATTTACGTCCATTTGTAAAAACGGTCAGTAATTATAGGATAACGGTCGGTAATGTGCGTCCAACCCCAAAACGATCGGTAATTATACTTTTGCAAACCGTTTTAGGGACGGTCGGTAAAATTGGACGGTATAAGCGCAGAATCTTGTTGTGAACCAAGCACCACCCTAAAAAACAACCCCCACAACCCAAAAACAACCTCCCACCACTCGCCACTCCTCCCCCTCCCTTGTCAGTCCTCCACCACCCTCGAATCAACCTCTCACCCTTGAAACCCAACAAAATTATAGAACCCTAAATCTCAATTTCGAATTGAATTAAATTCATGTACGAATTTGGGCAAAAATTTGTGTGCAAATTTGAACCCTAAATTACAATTTAGAATTGAATTGAACTCTTATGCAAATTAAAGCAAATTTGTGTGCAAATTGGAGCAATTTCGTTCGACTTTGGTGTGCAAATATGACATTGGGGCTGCAATTTGGTGGTAGTACGATGGTGGGGGGCTGGGGGCAGAGGGAGCAGGTGGCAGTACRGTGGTGGGGGGCTGGGCAAAGTGAGAGGCAGTGTGGGACTATGGGTGCAGTGTGAGAGGAGGTGGTAGATTGATTTATTTTATTTTTCTTCTAATTAAAAAACCAGAATAACCTATTAACACACAGGTAAATTAATGGCTTAGCARGTAAACTTAGAAAAATAGTGCAATGAGTGAAAATAAGGCTACAAGCTTAATATATTTCGTAATAATGCTCAGGTCGGGTTATTCATTGAATACCACCAAAAGGCGGGATTATTAATTTCCATTTTTCTTTTTGTTTTATGACCATTAAATTTGCAATTTAAACATTACATTACATAATAATAAAAAATGCCATGCGGCTGCATCCTTTAGTAATTGTCAACACCTATTCTCTCTTTTTTTTTTTTTTTTGTCAGATATGGTAGCGAAGCATAGAGTTTTGCTTCTTTGTTACATGAAACAACGTCGTTTTGTTAAGAAACCAACGAAAAAAATTAAGTAATGCAATAACTAGCGCGAGCCCACATGTTTTGCGTCTTCGTTTTTCGACATAAGACTCAAGCTTAAGACTTTTCCTATTTTTCTTCTAAAATTTCAAGCACAAGTTAAATCTTAGAATTCCAAGACTCAACTCTTTTCTCATTTATTTCCATTTGATGACATCATTTTCAATAAGAACCACAAAAAATGATATCACCCCAAAGACTTGGAGCTAATCTTGCTCTAGAGAGATGCAAAGCTAGACGCATCTTCAAGCAACGCTACTGGTCATGCATTATTTCATTGCTATGATCTCATTTTGGTCTTCAGAGCAGCTACTCTTAGCCAAATCAAATGACATGCACTCAAGGTAGCAACAATCTATGGAGATTCAGTTATGGACTTTACAGTTATGGACTTTAGCAATACCTTGTTTGAACTCGATGAAAGTGATGAAACTATATTACTTTCTAGTATAAACACAAAAGCTACCAAGCTAGTACGCCCTTTGGATATCCATGTATCCAAGAAAATCACTATCAAAATATACTTTCAGCCCGAAACCCTTCGCTGAATGTTTCAAATTATTTACAACTTATTTTGTTAAAACCTCCACCTGACTTTTTTGTCTCGCTTCTCATTACATGACCTCCTTTTACAGTACCTTCTCTCTATGTTGCGATTATCCTATAATATGAAAAAACTAAGGCACACAAGAGCCAGAACTACTGGTAGAACTACTGGTGGATCCAGATGTGATGTGTATTGTACACAGTGTAGGGTAGGTCATTAACTTTTAAGATAACTTCAACCACTGTAATGGATTACTTAGAAAACCTCCATGATATACATTGTAATTATCGGACACTTATATCAACCTAGAGCAAATAAGCTGTGAGACCAGGTTGCACTCCTGTTCGGATGCAGATATCCCAATTCCCAAGATACCAAAATGTAAACACAATAATGAAATAAATTYATCAGACGAACAAAAATGATGGTTTGCAAAGCTTGACCTACAGTATAATATACACAACAAATGGTCCATTCATCTGTATACTACGCCATAATTGAATCAAAAGCACCTGTATAATGTACTTTACTTTAAAGATTTGTCTTGGGCTTGCCAGCACCAGGAATACGCCTCGTAGTTTCCCTCATTGTTACGAATTCCTCAGCTGCAGAGGGATGTATCCCAACCTGTAAAAAAGTGATTGACAAACTTGCTTCAGCAACAATAGATAAACAGGGCGACAAGTGAAGATAATTAGACAATATCGAAAAATCTGTTTTCTATATTTATATACATGAGTAAGAGTTTGGGAAATATCATTAAAATGAACAGAAGAACCATCTTTAGAATGAAACATGCACATGCACAGCCACAAWAMCGCAACAAAGATTGAGACCCAAGAACAAAGGATATCTACAATATTCCTTCACAAGTCCCAATCCTTGGCGAAGATTACTGAATTGCAAATCGATTGCAACTTTTTTCACAGCATTTAAATGGAAACTAAAGTGAATCGCAGAGTATAAACTTTTCACAACATTTCAATGGAAACTAAAGTGAATCGCAGAGTATAAACTTGTCTAGTTCAAGGGTGACATTATGGGTGATGAGACTCTGGTCAGGCTGACAGAAAGGAAGAGCAAAGAGTGCGGAATATATTCCTCACAAATGTTGGAGCAACCAAGCATTCAGAATTGTCCAACGGAAAGAAGTCACAAACCAATGAAACACAAACGGGRAAAAGAAAGAAGGAGAATAAAAAAGGGAATAAGGTGAAGCTCAACAGAAGGATATAGCGTTTTCAATATTCATTATCAAAACAACATTAGCAGTATAGGGACTTTTAAGTGGCTTCAAATGGATAGAATAAGACTRTAAGAGCAGCCAGGTAATGAGTTTGTTGTGAGCACATTTTGATTTAGATATTAATATTATCAATTAAGTGAGTTTGGATAAATAGATTATTAGCCAAATCTTTACGTAGAACACCAAATGTAACACTGCGGTTTGGTAGTGAGTTTGTTTTGGATACAATATGTCTTCATTTATCATTTTATCATATGCTTTATCTCGAATATTAGTCACAAATTTTATGCAGTTCTCCCAAGGAAACCAATTTTACAGAGATTTGACATCGGGTCCAATACTAAGCTAAGGATCAAGTGCCTTTAGTTCATGTTAAGTTATTAAACTGACATTAGGTTCTATATTAAGCTAAAATTTCAAAATCCTCTCCCACAACCACGATGAAAAAACCATTCTATACAGTTGATTCCTTGGAATATTTGAGCATCCATCCCCAAAAGAAGACAAGAAAAATCAGTTCAARAAAATCTTGTTTGTTGACATATATCTCTAATAGGAGAGATTTTCTAAGCTAGTTCATCATTGCATATACCTCAGAACTATAGAAAAAAGGAAAAATTGATGGGAATAATCCCACCTTTTGACGGTCCGCTCATATTGATCTATCCTCGCATTAATCCCAAAATAAACCCACCTTAACCCCTAGTCTTCCCATATTGCACTAAAACCCTTTTTAGCAAGTAATTGAGGTTTTTTTTTGTAAAATTAATTTTCCTTTTCATTCATTGAATAAACCACCACCCTCCAACACAATAGCAATCAMGCACCACCACCCTCAACATAACAAAAATCACCACCCCATCCTCGAGCAGCCCACCACCCACGCACATCCCAACAACCATCACACAGCCAACCACCCTCGCACCGCAGCTTGCCTCTCTCCCCTTTGCACCGCCGCTTATCACTCTCTCTCCTTTGAATTGCGCACCCACCGATGCTTTAGTGGGAGGTTAGGGTTAGGGTTTTGGTTTGGGTTTGGGTTTCGAGGGTGATGAGGTGGTTTCGAGTGGTGAGGATGGTGTTTCAAAGTGCGGTGGCCAATTTCGATTGTTGGGGTGGAGTTTCAAGATTTGGTGGTGGTGTTTTGAGGGTGGGCATGGTGTGTCGAAGCACGACGGTGGTTTATCGAGGGTGGGGATAGAGTGTCGCGGTGCGGCGGTGATTTATTCGAGGGTGAGGTTGGAATGTCGAGATGCGGCGATGGTTTGTTTGAGGGTGGGGTTGGTTTTTTTGAGGATGAGGGTTGTGTTTCAAAGTGCACCAGTGGTGTTTCGAGGGCGGGGGTGGTTTGTGCGGTGGTTTTCACGGTGGGAGTGGTTAGGTTAGGGTTTTGTGTGGGTGGTGGTGGCGGAGGTGGTTACTGGTTAGGATGGGGTAGTGTTAAGGGGTGAGTGATGATAGTATATTTTTAAAAAAATAAAAAAATCATGATCTGAATAACAGGTCACAAGTCAGTTGGTGCACACTTGGTGCAATATAGGAAGATAAGGGATGAAGGTGGGTTTGTTTTGGGATTAACGCGAAGATGGATTAATATGTGAAGACCACCAAAATGTAGGATTATTCCCATCAATTTTTCCTAGAAAAAAAGTTTATCAAGAGAATAGAATTCTTGTATTGCCATTTTTACCTTTATTTGCATTTTCAGTCAGATATATGAAACAAATTCAATATTTTGAAACTCTAAGATCCTTTTCCAAACCTTCTTCTATTCATGACTTCATCATCATTTGTTTTGAGAAGGAAATGGAGATTTCCATTTTTCCTCTAATCCTCTTCACTAAGGGTTTACTTGGTTGGGTGTAAAACATTTTCAATGTAAAATGATTTTCATGGAAAATAAGGAAAATGATGGGGATGTAAAGAGATCGTGAGAGAAGAGTGTACAAGAGATGGAAGGAAAATAGTTTTCCTACATTTTGGAAGGAAAATGGTTTTCCATCAATGGAAACGAAAGTTTACCCCCATGAAAAACAGTTTTACACTCCTTTGTATACCAAACAATGTAAAATTGGAAAAGGGAGGAAATCACTTTTCATAGAAAATGTTTTACGCTCTACCAAACGGAGCCTAAGATTCTTCGGCAATGACGTATAGATTCATGCATCCAGCAATCACTTGACCTTGGTTGCCCTAAAGAGAAGGATCTACAGTTTTGTATGGATGTGTGTGGTTCTCCACGCTGAGTAGTAGATATTTAAATCATGAGCAGAGAGAGGTGGAGCTAAGGTAAAAACTTGTCCCTCCACAAATTACATTTGCAAATTGCAAGAGGAACACTTGAGCCATTAGGTAGAAGAGGAGGGGAACAAATAAACGTTGCAAATAAACAAAATAAAATTTCCTGACTGGAGAATTTAGAGGTAAAAGAGGAGGGGAACAAATAAACGTTGCAAATAAACAAAATAAAATTTCCCGACCGGAGAATTTAGAGGTAAAAGAGGAGGGGAACAAATAAACTTTGCAAGAAACCAACAGGCAGTTGTACATACAGTGAGCATACACAATACTGTATTTACAGTAGTCAACTCTAGTTGAAAGTACAAAAGAATGAAGCCTTACCGTACTATCAAACTGTGCTTTAGTAGCTCCACATTTCAGTGCTATAGCAATTCCCTGTTAAATAAAAAACCAGATAAATATGAACAAACCAGCTATGCACATATCCTGATAGATTGTTTCTTAACTAGGTTGTGATGACTATTCAGGTGACAATCAAAACAAACTTCAATGAAAACACCATAAATACGGACTGAAAGAACAGGGATTTTGAGAGATAAACAAATGATCAAAAAACATTTCCTTCAATTTATCATTACATGCATAAGCATCCAAAGAAACCACAGSTTATTTTCTTATACTTGCATCAGAAACCACAATTTATTCTCCTATACTTRTCTCAGAAACAACAGGGCTACAATTCATGTTTCTCAATCATCCTAAAYAGATCAAGTTAAGGGACTGTTATAAATGGACAAAGCTGATAATGTTAAACAGGGAGAATATATCTACCTGCATAATTTCAGGTGCATCTGGACCACACATGGATGCTCCAAGCACTTTATCTGTCTCAGCATCAACGATAAGCTTCATAATACTCTTTTCTTGCCGCCTATGGCCACAATAAGAAACCATTAGGTATCTTAACAAATAGCATCACAAACTGTAAATATTAGCTACTGTGGACAGAACATATGCTTGGGCACAAATAAAAGTGTCAACTTGGATTTAGGTGTAATTATGTTTTTGGTTTCATGTAATGAGTTCAAGTGTCATGTCTGACACGAGCTGAAAAGTGATTTCTAAGGTATTGAGACGTCAAAGTAGCAAGCCAAAAACCCTCACCTTTTTGAGAGACTAATAGTCAGAAACTTTTACAAATTTCATAATCCACTTCCAGATATCATTAAATTGAAGGTGATGCAAAAAAAAATAAAAAATAATAATAATAGAACCAACTTGGCCGAGGTGCATGAAACAACACCACTTGATCGGGTGCATGGGGCAACACCAACTTGATAGTTGGGTGCAACGAGTAGCATAAATGACGATGGCGGAATATTCCATTAGAATCCAGCCAAAAAAATTTGTTTCCCTTGCTTAATGATTTTCGATTTCCTTTAATACATGAAAAGTGTAGAAATGAATTCATTTTGGCCGAATTTCGATTCTAGATTCTCAGACTTTCTTTGCTTCTACACATGATATGCAAATTTTATTTAATATACTCCGTAAGACACAATTTTATGACAAAGGGCTGAAAAGTAATACGATTAGAGTTTTACTAAAAATAATAGGGTACACAAAGTCAGAGACAATTGTCAAGTAGATATATCTGGAGCAGAGCAAATCCACTATATATAACTAGACAGAGATGCCAACACATAATTAATTTTGAAATGAAACAAATGCCATGGTCTGGAAGCATGAGGAGATCAGGGGCATAAAACTGACAAATACTTGCCAAGACATAAAAGAAAAGAATTAAAGGCAAGAGAGAAGTTCTACATACTGAGAAATAGTATTCTTCATTGGGTTGAAAGATGATGTGAAGACCAGGATATCACCTTTTGCTTGCTCTATAGCTTGTTCTTCACTAAGGCCCACAACAGCTAAAGGGGGTATGCTGTATTGGAATCCAAAACGAGTAATCAGATTTTGCTCTTAATCAAGACAGAYCAAGTAGAATACACGTGATCAAAATGAAGAAGGWAAAAAAACTCACGCTATTAACCACATAAATATCTCCATCAATCTACAATCATCTCTATCGTGGAATATTTTTATTCATATATTCACCAGAATTTAAAAGATTATCACCAATTTTGAATAGAACAGTTTTCCAAATGGCGTGAACTTTGTGGACCGGAGGGAAATACTACAAAATATTCATTTATTTAAAAACTGCATCAAGTCTACCTACAAAAAATCATCTAAATTATGAAGGACGTAGCATAGATAAATCGAATCACACAAAATTTTCTCCCTTCAATGTACACACACCAATTTAAGGTATATCCAGTACACTACCTAAAGCTGTGATGATACCTTGAAGAGTTTGTATGATGGATTAACAGGAACCAAGTTCCTATGGAAGTCCCATTTAAATTATAAGATAGCTTGCCTAGAGTTTTTGAGCAGCTTATGACAAAGTGATAGAATTACTTATCTAAACTTCTAGCACAATAATAAATTCTAAAGTTGATTACTGTAAAAAGACTCACAAAATTGACTGGAACATTAATGATGTGTGACAGTAAAAAGTAACACAGAATTTCACTCTTGAAATAGTATAAAAAAAAATTGCAACTAAGTTGAACTGTTGAAGAAGCCATGATGGCAAACATGGGTCACCACACAGATATACCAAAAAAAAAACAAACATATAAAAAGAGCTAAAAAAGTAATACCTGAACACAGCACATGCTATATTGCTGTAGTCAGGTTTGCAATCCTGCTTGCCAAACACCGTTTTCTAAAGGAAAACAAATGAATATTTATTCAAACTATGAAATATTTCAACCTATTAATAAAAAAGAAAAATTGTTAATAACCCCGTTATAAGTTCATTTTTTTTCCAAAAAACCACCTTTTTAAAGTAATTTTTTCCCAACAACCCCTTAAATCAGCTTTTTTTCCTTTTCGAGCACCTCCTCTTAACTCCGTCGGTATTTCCATCAATGGAGGCCCACTTCATTGCAATTTTCCTCTTGATTTGTATGTATATGAATGATTTATTACAAGGAGGGGAGTGTAATGGAATGAATTCAATTAAACAAAGTTTGTTGGAGGTGGTGCTTGGAAAAAAAAAGATGATTAAAGGTGGTTGTTGGAAAAAAATAACATAAAAGGTGGTTCTCTTCAAAAGTGTACATCTAAGGGTGTTATTGACAATTTTTCCTAATAAAAAAGTCATAAAAGAATATATAGAAATATAGGAATTTGTACAGCGAAGCAAGTTCCTTCCATCAAAGCCACGGGAGTAAGGTTCATTCGATTTGTAACATCACCAATAGCCCAAATGCTTGGCACACTAGTTCTTGAATACTCATCAACCTACAATATTGAAAACATAATTTAACAATGAATAAACCTAATATAGTTAAGTACATATAAATGACACGCAAAAGGGTTATACAGCGGTAACTTGTAAGCAAGGTCAGACCAACTAAGACACAAAAAGAGGAAGCAACGTTAAACCTTCACAGCTCCTGTTCGGTCAAGTTCTACACCTACAGATTCCAGATTCAACCTCTTTGTGTTAGGAGTGCGGCCTGTGCAACAAAACATGAAAACAATTTAGATTTTATTCCAACATCAACAATCATTAGTCAAGCAGAATGGTGACCCCTGAAACATGACCAAAGGCATCAGATGATCAGCAAATCAGCATTCATCCATTCAATATGCATTGATACATAAAAGGTCCTCATCTTTTCAAGTAGTGCAACAACCACATAAACTTTGGTAAATACATCCACCTCAATTGCAATTTTGCAATTATTATCTAAAAATTACAGACAGAAAATAAACACAAATATTTCAGCTGAAATTTGCCTTTTTGGCAAAATTGTTAACCTTGTTTAAACATTTGACTCAAGTCAACCAACTTGAATTGGAAAAGGAAGTTTTGCTGAACAGCCTGAATTAAACATATTTTTGTTGTTACTAATGTACGGAAATTATTTGCTAGCAGTACTACTTTTATTCCTTGACTCTTTATTTTTAGTTTTTTTTAGGAAAGATTACTTTCTGAAAAACAGGGAATGATCCCAGTTAAAAATTTTAGATATGGCATGTCCAAATGGTCTGAACTTTTACAACTGTTCCCACAACAAACCAGCTACCAAAGATTCTGAATTCTGCAAGCCYGGTTTCTCCTGAAAATAGAAACCCTACTCTAATTCACTTAGAGGAGTAAGAGGCACGATTCCTCCCTCTCTCTCTCTCTCTCTCTCTCTCTCTCTCTCTCTCTCTCTATCTATCTATCTATCTATCTATCTATCTATCTATCTATCTATCTATCTATCTATCTCTATTTCTCTCTCACACACACATCTAATCTCAGTCATTTCTACCCAACCCATGTCATGTGAGTCCCTTCCCCCACTATGGACATTTGGCCCCTACACTTCATTAAACATCACAGATCCTTAAAAAAAACAATAATTGTGTTGTTAGACTTGATATCAACTCATATATGCGAATCAAAATGGTGTAGTACCAGTGGCAAATAAAACAACATCTGCTTCAATTTCTTCACCATGATCTGTACGAACTCTAACGCCGCGATCAGTCTTCACCACCTGCACAGACAAGAAATTAAATAGATATATTAAAAATCAGAGCAACTTTGTCAAACTAAATGGTTGTTAATATGAAAACATGAAAAGGCTGATTGCATAGATGCCATGTGATCAATCAAGTGGAAAAAAATCGTCAATAAATTAATTAAAGTAGAGCGACCTCACTCAGAGTTGTCTGTGGGTGCACATTAATTCCCCTGCCTTCTAAATTTCTAGCGACAGAAGCTCTCATTTCATCATCAAAGCCCCTGCATATCCATTGAAACAAAAAGACTTCTCACAATCAAGAAAGAAAATTTCCAGCGAAGGGTAGAGAAGGGACACATTAGGTAGTGAAAAATACATTCATCGTTTGTTAACCTAAGGGTGTAGTCACATGCCCACATAGTGAACATTGATCCATCAGTTGAAATACCTTTTCAACGGATGTAAATAATTTCTGGGTTTAGCTCAACGGTACCCATATTGTAACGGGATTTCGAAGATGCACCCACCTTTTTCAAAAAATTCTTAGCCCATACCCACAAAATATATATATATATTTTATTCATGCATAGTCAAGTKCACACAAATTACTAAGAGGGCATTTGGTTTCCATATTCTTGGAATGAGGTATGGGTTTAGAATCAATAAAACCCATATGTAGTGTCCGTATATTAAAATATTAGATTTGATATGGTAGGGCTTATACCCATATCTCTAGATACCAAATAAAAGGAAAAAAATCATACCCAAGTAAAACCAAACATGTGGTTTCGGAGTTCCAAACCCATACCACCATGATTTTGTTCCTAATTCCTAACCCATTCCATTATTTGAACCAAACACACCCTAAGGAATTGATTTTATTATTTTGTGTGTGTGTAAAGAGAAGAGGGGGGAAGGGGGGCGGCGGAGGGGGTTTGCTTTTGAGACAAGATTTGCTGGTGGTTTTAGTGTGTCCAACTGTCGGTTGATAGTTCGCTGAGTGATTTAGTGCAATTTGGTGGTGTTTTTGGGTGGTTGGCTCGTTTAATGGTTGTTTTGACAAATTATTCTCCATTAGGTTGGTAGGGATGTAGGATGGGTTGGTTTCAGAATTTATTGGGTAGGATTAAGGTGGGATGGGTTGTGGAGGTCATTTTTTTTAGCAATTCAAGCGATTAGGAGTGAAAAAAACTTGATGAAGAGCAGCTTAAGCAATTAGAAATGAAATTAATAATTCACGTGATTTACTAATGAATATCTTAAATAACATGACATCAACAGAGTGGGTATGGGTGATTTATACTTCCTCCATAACGAATTAATAGCAACATTTGCTAAAATTGGTAATAACATCTTAATAGCAACATTCACTTTATTTCTATTTCAGGACCCATGTGCACACACTCAAACAATTATAAAATACTATTTTCTCTCTCTTCCTACACATAATGACAAAAGTGCGAACACACCAAACACTACTATTCATAAACAGACTAGGAGTCCGTGCTTTAGCAAATGTTGCTATTAAATCGTTACGGAGGAAGTATTTGTTAATTTGTGGGTATGGTTGTGAATTTTTGGAAAAGGGGGAAACATCTTAGAAATCCTGACACTACAAGAGTACCRTTGAGAAAAAACTTAAATATTGAGTAGGTTCCTTATCGTAGAAACACCTTGAGTATTCTCATAAAACATTCAACAGTACACAACCATCAGACTAAGGTTTTCATTTCTGAATAGAAATCTCTTTTCCTTAGACAAACCGTACAGTCATTACATGTACTTGATCCTTACACAACATGTACTTCCACAACTAACGACATGCCATGTCTTATGACACAAAAGTATAATAATAAAACTGAAAGATGACTCAAAAAGGTCGAAATACTTAGCAGATTCAATTTGACTTCCTAAAGATCTCTTCACTTTACACTTCAGTCAGAAATAATTATTGCTACCAATGGAACGCTTGCACAAAGACATTACATCCTCAAGAATAATCCCAGAATATGATAAAAGTATTTTCTTATTCAGAATTCAAGTACCTCAAGGGAAGTTCCTTTCTGAAGCAAATATCCACTGTGGCACCCATCCCACGCCATATCGAAGCAAATTCAACAGCAATGTACCTAGAACACATAAGAACAAGCAATGGAGATCTTAGTCATATCCATAGACCTTCCTCTTTACAAGTTTTTTGCCTTTTCCAGTTCATCACTTACCCTCCCCCAAGTATCACAGCGCGTTTGGGAAGTTCCTCCAAACTCAAAGCCTCATCAGAAGTTATGGCAAATTCCTGGCAGGTTATGGTAGCAATGTAAGCAAAAAAAATTCCAACTTTCAACACCATTTGAAATACCAAAGAAGTGCCAAACGAACTAAGTTGCTATGTATGATGGTTGATACTATATCATTAAAAGGTGTTGTCATTTATACTTTCCACCATGCAGTAACCTTCAGTGAYTATCAACCAAAGTTTGTGGTTAGCAACCTAATTGTTACTAACATTGGGCTCAAGCAAACATAAAATAGAGAAAAATGGGATTCACACAATGAAAGATAGACATAAAAAAAAAAAAAAAAAAAAAAAAAAAAAAAAAAAAAAAAAAAAAAAAAAAAAAAAAAAAGAGGAAAATTTACAGCACCACGAGCAGAAGAAAGGCTGATATTGGCAAATAAAAAAGTTTAAAACAATAAAAGGAAACAACCTTCCCCGGGATATTGGGCCGTTGTGCTCGGCTACCAGTTGCAATCAATATGTGCTTTGCAGAGTATGATAACTTAGTACCATCTATTTGGGTCACTTGCACTTCATTTGGACCAACTACCGTGCCCTCTCCTTCATATAGTTTGACCCCCGCATTTGACAACAATCGTTTGTAAATATTATTGAGTCTCATAATTTCATCAGTCTGCATTATAAGGGAAAATCATAATTTTTTAGAAAAAAAAAGAATTATTAAAAAAAAGATACTTTAAGCATGTGTGCAATCACACATGAATAAACAATGAGTTTTCATCAATTTTGTTCCACAGAAATACGAACACCTGATTTGATGAACACCATTATCAAACAAAGTGAAGTGAAGTTAATGAGATTTTCACGATCATCTCACGAACCACCACAACATGTATATTTTATAGTGAACAAACAAATAAATATGAACAATTCTCATCGTCAAATCTTTTGATATAATGGGAAACGGCAAGCTACATTGCTACAATCATTCAGAAATTAGAAATTACAAATCTATTATTTCTAACATTAATGATTTACACTTTGTTTTGGAATAATTAAAATGGAGAAATGTGTAGCAAGATAAAAATCAAGGGAAAATGTAAAAAAGTCAACCATGAAGAAATATTACCTTTCATTTTTGATTTCATGTGGAAACATATTAACTACATGTTGCAGGTGTAAAACATAATTTTAAATTCCATGGCTTGCAAAGGGGATTACAAATGATAATGTATTGAAAAAAGTGCRTTCAAGTTCAGATTCCTTTGCCTTTCATAGGTTTTTCATCAATTTTGATGGAAAATTTTGGAACACTACATAAAATTTCCACATAATTCTTCACTTTCACATTTATATACTTCTCTTTTATAAGGAATTTGAACAGTTTGCGTCTACATGTTGGATAACATTTCCTGTCCAATATTTACTTGCTCCATACCGTTCAAAATGAACGAAATATCCTTAGTTTATACTGATATCTTTATTATACTTCCTAAGGATGACCTCCCTGAGATTAAATGCTAAAAAGAAATCCCAATGAAATTGAATTACTTCGTATATAGAGATTGTATGCAACCAAAGAGGCCTAACATTGAAGATTTAAAGGTGTTCAAAATATGACAGCTATTAAAAATTAAAATCAAGAGAGAAACTTTTTTAAAAGAAATACAAACATTAACACAGAAATTTTAACAACAAGCCATAAATTTGGAGGGCTTTTAAAAAAAATTACGGAGTATAAAAGAGAGAAAGATTAAGCATGATGATCTTTCAAAAATACATAGCATTGGATTATTTAGATGATTATCGATCAACACTAGCAAAATTTATATAAAAATGGTAGCTTCTTCTTTAAAAAGAGTTGAAATGAAACATGCATAATATGCATAATACACCGGAAAGATCAATACTTGTTTGTTTCCCGAAATATATGACGTTACAAGTATTTCTGTTGTCTCTTGGCTGAAAATATTGTTCTATATTCTCTTTCATGTACTACCAAAAAGTGGTTGCATTCTATTAATAATATAGCTATCGCACTCCAATAAAAGAAAACAAATAATTCAAGCCATACTGACCTTTTTCTGCAAAAGCTTTTTCCAGTTGAAGTCAATCTTCTCATTCAACTCCCAGCCGTAGCTTTTTGCATCCTAAAAACCAAAATAAAAATAAATGCTAATATATAAAAACTTCGAACAGCGACACAAAAGAAGCTAGCAAGTACGCAAACCAAGCTACAAGTTGAAGATATTTCATAGCACAACAAAAATGAGGGAAATAAACAACCGGGCATGGAGAACTACAAACAATCAATCAATCAGTCCATTTTCCTTGATATCACGTGAGAGAGAATTTTTACAAATATTAAAAATTGTTTTCCCTTGGACTTGACTCACATTTCACCACTTGCAAGTATACTGAAATTTCATTAAATACACTATTRACTTTAACCTAGGTTGCATGGAAGCAAATACAAGTATGGATAMGGATACAACATGGACACACAAAAGGCTAACCCAAAAATTAAGGATACGGAAATTAAATTATAATATACATCAAGTAATTACTTATTTTCTCTTTTTATCCTTAACTTTTATTATAAAAATAAATTCATGTATTAACTTTTTATTTTCTCGATATTATCTGTTTTATTGAAAATTCACATTTTAAGT
>SNQN01005728.1:29789-42608 GCA_008642245.1 Bassia scoparia
GAATATTCAAGCTTTATATAAGGTTTGAAATGTGTTAAAACTTAAAAGTGAGTTGAACATCCAACAAATGTATAGATACATCCTACAAATGTATATATGCACACAAATATTGAACATGTGAGTTGTTTATCCGCACATTCACTCAGGTGTTCAAATGTTTCAAATATGTTCTAATGATACACCATTTGAATAATTTATCCATGCAAAATTTGCCACACTCATCTTTCCTTACCATAAATTTACACAACTCTTTCAAATTTCAACTCAAATAATTTTCTCATTAATTTCGAATTTTCCAAAATAAATAAATGCTAATATATAAAAACTTACGAACAGGACACAAAAGAAGCTAGCAAGTACGCAAACCAAGCTAACAAGTTGAGAGATTATTTCATAGCACAACAAAATGAGGGAAATAAACAACCGGGCATGGAGAACTACAATCAATCAATCAATCAATAATAGAGCCTTACATATATAAGTCAAAATATAGTGATGTGAGGTCTTGTTTGATTCGTCTCGATGAGTACTACAAAAATATATAATTTTTATAAATTTTGGTAATGCATGATTAAAGGTATGATCCAAACAAAACGTGCATTGGCATGCATGCTAAACTGAAATGGKTAGAACATTTAGGAACGGAGGGAGTATATTGAATGGTTGAGTAGACAATGTATACYTCCCTAGTAATAGTTTATTATAAAAATACACGACTAAAGTAATTACTGATCAAAGCAGTTGATTCTGAGGCTTCCACAATTATAACTTATCTACGTAAGAACAAACCTCAAGTTCACCACCAAAAACAGCTCCATACACCAAAATCTTTTTGGGAACACAACCACGGATTACACATCTGAAGACATAGATAAAAAGATGATCACAACTTAGTACAAGAAAGTTTTGCAATAATAATGATAACAACGAAAGCAACAATTGGCAATAACCTATCATCCATTTAGCTAAATTGCTATTGGCATAGTAACAAAAAAAAAATCCTCCATTTTTTATGTGAAACAAAGAAACATTATTTTACTAGATAATACCCGAGCAAATGCTCGACTTTTAAATAAAATACAAAATATCGTAAATAAAATCAAAACTTTTTTTTGTTAAGTGTGATTATTTCATAATAATGTTTTATTTGTGATAATAAATAGAATTATATATGTATATCAATTAATAAATGTTCAAAATTTTATCCAAAGTACAATTATTAACTTTAACTAAATGTTTTCTTATAATTTTTATGCAATAATAATAATAATAATAATAATAATAATAATAATAATAAATATAATATAATTAATAAGGTGGGGATGGAAGGGAAATTTGGGAGGGAAAATATGGAGGGGTGGGGATTGCTTTAGTATATGTTATTAGATATCTGATAGATAATATTCCTTTGGTACCCATTAAAAAAACATAGGAAGTATATACATAATAATAAACCCTAATAGATAAGCTACTAATATGTTAGACAAAATCATATACTCTAGTGATGGAAAAACTATGACCTTAAAGTAAAAGCTGCAACAAGAAAGAACCACGGAGGCCTTGGATGCTGGATTGAGTTGAATAAAATTAATAGCCTTGCATTTTCAAGTTGTACCATTCTACAGAGTATATACTTAGGAGARACAAATAYCATCCAAGACCTTTCATTGAATTTCCTCATATAACATGTTACTTAATTCAATTCTAACATGAATTAATTTTGCTTCATTCGAATAAGTGTTAGCCTTTCCCCATATCTCCTTCCATTAGSAATTTATGGGTGTATTCTTTTCAATTTATTTGTAATTATCTAAAGTTAACTGAATTTAACTAACTTATCTTAATTTATCTCGACTATTTTGTGAGAGGGAAAAGTAATACTTTGTAATTATGTTCTTTTTAACTTATTAGTACTTATGAACTTATCATATTGGAAAAATTAATAGAAATAATCCCAACTTTGGGGAGTCTTCCAAAAATAATCCCAACTTTGAATATTCCAAAAATAATCCGAACTATGAATTTGTCTTCCAATTTTGGTCCCAATGACCTACTACCTGTTGTACAGGTTAAAACTTTAATTAATTTTATTTTTTTCCTTTTTTTTTTAATTTCCACCTTTTTTCAATTAAATTGCCCACCTTCTCTCTCTCACACCTCACCTTCTACCTTCTCTCTCACCTGACCCACCATCCACCAGCCGTGAGCCAGCATGACGGCGAGCAACACAAATCGACGCCACCATCTTGCCGAGGAACGAGCCAGAGCTTCGCCTCTTCTTCGTCGACTGGAATTCAAGCTCAAGACGTTTGCATTTTAATAATTCTGGAGGAGTGAGGTCTTCAATGACGAGCCCGTCCTGCTGGTCCTAAGCTTTTCCGAGCATTCATGCATGGCCTCGTCCAGACTGCCTGTCGATTCGCTCTTCGAAGCACAATAAGGTTCAGACGCTTCGGCACGCTTCGGACCAGCCTTGCGGAACCATCTCTCTCATATCTTGAGCCTGGGCCCTTAGCTTTTCTGCTGGCTCACTTTCATCTCAGAGAGAGCTTGGGTAAAGGCTCGGCCATTCGCTTAGCAGCCTGCTGCTACGATTTCCTTGGCCTTGAGGTCAGCCTCGGCGGAATTTGTTTTTATAACGCTTAATAGACCTTCTGGGTGAATCCTCTGCCTCTATCTTTTCGAGACTCCTCCTGGATCTCGGGTCTCCTTTCGGCCATCGAGGGTTCTCCTTGGCCTGCTCGAGGCTTCCTTCTCCTTTCTCCGCTTTAGAACTACTTGTAGGCAAGCATAAGTGTTTCAAATTCATGCAAGCGATGGCCATCATGTCTTTGAGATACTGCTCTCAGCAATGATCCAGATTGTTTGTTGCTTTAATATATTCCTCGGCAGTCCTTTGGCAGCGAAGCGCACCCTCCTGGTCATCGGGTCCTCTCTGGGCCTTTTCGGACAAGGTGTCCATTCTGGCTAGACCCTGCAGAGCAAAGATGAAGAGTTAAGTAAAAAGAATTTTTGCAGAAAGAAAAACTGAGTATACTCGTCAAAATACACTCACCTCATGAAAAAGACCAAAGAAAAGGGTCCGCGTAACCTTGTCGAGCCCTGGAGAGTGTCTTTCGGTAAGCCTTTGGAATGAGCCCAGTTATCTCCGACAGGCAATGCTTCGGCGCTCTTTCCACTGAACTTCTTAGAGTCCCCCAAAGACGACTCGCCTCTTCTTTATGTAAGTGCGTTGTTCTTATTTTCTCATCCTCGTCCAGCTCTCGTTCGAGCTTGGCGTTCCTTTGACGAAAGAAACGGTAAAACCCTCGATCAGATTTAAATCTGGAATCTTTCGTTGCATGATGGGGTGGTCCACCTTCTTCTGGATTTGGGCGATGACTGGAGGCTCTGCAGCCGGGTTGTCAGCAAGGCTTGCAGATCAATCTTCTATCGAAGTTTGGAGCCATCTTGGGCATTTTCAAAAGGATGTGATAGAGGTTCTTTGTAATCCTCTATCTCTTGGAGGCCTCTTGGTCCATCTCTTTCTTCCTCTTTCGACCACGGCTCCCTCTCGCTGGAGATCAATCTTCGGTCATCGGTTGTTTACACCTCTCGTCGGGTATGAACAACCTCGCCGCAATAGCCGGACGAGCGATTCTTGGGCAGGACTCTCTCATCCAGGAAGCAGAACGAGGAACCTTGTGCTTTGATTTTTGTCTTCTTCTTCTTTCTGGCATCTTCAGCGCTATTAAACTGCTGGGCAGATTTGAAGTCCTCACTGGAAGGATCGTTGCATTGAAGGGGTGCGAGAGGGAACGCAGGTTTGTACAGTTCAACGTCCGACGTCTGATTGCTTGCTCTTTTTGATTTACTGAGGCCTCGACTCATCTCCAGCAGTCGAGGAACCTCTCTTTCGTTATCATTACGGAATACTTCCTTCTCGCCAACTTTTTCTTTCTATGGGTCCTCATGACCTTGTCTTTTTTGAACTGGGCTGCTTGATCAGCCCTACCTTTTCGCTCACTCTCGATGGCTTTTTGCAAAAGGGAAATTCAAACACTTAGCCAAAAAATATGGATAAACAAGTTTGGTAACACAAAGTCAAAAACCAGATCCAAAGATAGGATTCGATTGATTAAATAAGTCGAATCTGAGAATGTATTTTTTACGAAGGTTGAAGGATTCGTCCATAAGG
Organism: Bassia scoparia; assembly: GCA_008642245.1. Classification (NCBI taxonomy): domain Eukaryota; kingdom Viridiplantae; phylum Streptophyta; class Magnoliopsida; order Caryophyllales; family Amaranthaceae; genus Bassia; species Bassia scoparia. Next base: position 33,967 of record SNQN01005728.1, read on the forward strand.
CCCCTAAGTAAACATATACATCTCTCATATTCGTCAATTTAAGACTCGTCCGGAACCCAAGCTTCGACTAATGAGATTCTCTTTTTGACAAATTAACATGTCGAAGCGGAGATGTGTATTTTACAAGGGTTGAAAGGATTCGTCCCAAAATTACCAAGTAAATCCATCTCCTCATGTCGTCTTTCAGACCAACTTCGTCGAAGCAATGGCTTTCGACTTTATAAACCTTTTCGACAGATTTAACATGTCGAAGTTGGAGATTGTGTATTTTTACAAGGGTAGAAAGGATTTCGTCAAAAAATATACCAAGTAAAATCCCATCTCCTCATTCGTCTTTCAGACGACTCGTCGAAGCAATGCTTTCGACTTATAAACCCTTTCGACATGATTTAACCATGTCGAAGCTGGAGATGTGTATTCCAAGGGTAGAAAGGATCGTGTTGCCAAAAAAAAATCCCAAAGTAAGATACCCATCTCCTAATTTCGTCTTTCAAGACGATCGTCGAATGCAAAGCTTTCGCTAACAAGTTTCTCTTCGACAGATTAAACATGTCAAGCAGGAGAATGTGTAATTTTACAAGGGTGGAAAGGTTTCGAACCAAAAACACCCAGTAAAATACCCATCTCTTTCGTCTTTCAGACGATTCGTCTAGGCAAATGCTTTCGACTTAAAAAAACTCTATTCGACAGAGTTTAACATGTCGAAGCTGGAGATGTGGTATTTTACAAGGTAAGAAGGATTCGTCCAAAAATACACCAGCAAATACCCATCTCACGTTCGTTTTTTATAATGTCTCGTCGAAGCAAAGGCTTTCGACGAGAACAACCTCTCGACATTAAACTTGTCGAAGCAGGAGATGTGTATTTTAACGAAGGCACTGGGTTTTCGTCCAAAAATCAAGCCTTTGTAAAATACCCATCTCCCTATTTCGCCAATATTCGATTGAAAGTCGAGGAAGGCTTCGACTAAGTGAAAATTCGAAACCTTGCAGATAAAGGGAGTTTGTAAAATAACCATCTCCACTTTCGACCAATTAGTAATGTATGTCGAGAAATTGGAGATAGGACGTAAGGACTGGAATACAAATAAACAAGTCAGAAGATATACCTGTTCTCTTTTTTTTTTCGGTTCGGGTGTCATCACTCGACTTTGTCTGATTTCAGCGAAATACTCTAAATGTCCATATGCCTTTTGCTTTGGTGGCATCTTCTACGAGCCAACGTCTGCAAATAAGACAAAAGAAAAAGACTAGTAAATCCTATAAACACAGTCGAATCACAAGTATACAACCTATTCTCTATCAGCCCGTCATTAACGCGACGGTTTGGAAGGCTTTCGAGAACAAGGGATCCCTGTTACCAATAGTGTAAGGGAACCAACTGTTGGGAATTTTTTCAGGTATCGGCCCCCTCAGTTCCCTTTGGATTCATTTTTCCATAAGTCCACTGGGATCACTTTGAGGGATCTTCTTCTCAAGGAAATTACCCGCATTGCTGTTTTTCTTCAACGGTGAGAGGGTCCCAAGTCTCTAACACCTGAATTGCCCCAGCTTTGGGAGAAGTGTTGACAACTCTGAACCTTTTTTATACACACTGTGAATGTGTTGTTTTTTGACACACAGACAGCTCGTCCGAATCGAGGGATTCTCGAAAAATAAAAACCTGTGATTCCAAGGACTTCGATGCTTGTTAGGTTTGTCGAAGACAGTCACTTGCCCTTAGCGGTGCTCGATCTTGAACCATCCCATTTACATCTGGGGTTTCGACTTCAATGCTGGTGGAGGTGCAAACGACGTTTGACCGACGGAGCCCAGCATTTCACAGCACATACCACTAAGGTAATTTCAGAATGTGAAGAAAAGAAATGGGAGTCAGCTGACAGTGCCGATCCGAAAAAACGCAAGTCTTTCCATAAAACTTTTTAGAGAGGAAACGACACGCCATAATCCATTACCTTCCAAGTAAAAGGGGATGATAGCCAAAAGGACAGTCCAGGATTGTCTGCCCCAACCTCTGGAATGAAAAACTTCCTGCCGATTGAGTAATAAAAAGTCATGTCGAAGTTGTAGCTAACCAAGATCAGCTTCTCATGAACTGCATGTGATATCTTCGACATTGTCGGGAGCCTCTGTTCCCTTTGGTAACATATAAAGTCAACAGCAATTTTTGGTGGCTCTTGAGTGGACTAATGTATCTCTTCCTAACCGATGATACAATCACTGCACTGGTGGGAGGTTTCTATCGGTCGAATGCATCAGTAAGAATGACTCATCCCCATATGACGAGGAGTCAATTTTTGGAGGCCCTCTTCGGCAGGGACTTGGGGAAGGTCAATATCTTCCCTTAATGGATCTCTCCTCGTGTCACTGAAAGAAGAATATAGTTTTGCCTAAACGGGACTTCTCGTGCAGTCTTCATCAATCCTCCAAGTTGAAGTAATTTAGGGTTTGAATTCGTTGTTTTCTGGGGAGGCTCTTCACCTTCAGTGTAAGGGCACCAGCTCAGTGGCGAGACGGATATGGTAACATGCTCCGCGGATGGGGAGCCGTTCGAGTTTTTTTCGTTTTGCATATTTCGGCATTTGTAATCTGTGAGGCACAGAACGACGAGAGACAATGCAAATATGGTGTGTTCCTTGATCATCGATGTTGGCTCTGGGTTTAATGGTACCCCCAACCCCATCTTTAAAGGCATCACTCTTTCGATGGGTTACACACACAAGGCAAGAAAGGTACCTGATTAAAGCAAGAACTGATCGCTTGGTTTAGTTTCGTACCTTCTCGTCGGATTCTGGGAGTTGCTTGTAACTGAACGTCGAAAGCTAGAAATGTAGATCAGTAAAATGGTAAAATCTAGAAGAGAAAGGAAGAGAGAAGGCCAGACGCAAAATGCAATAACATGTGAATTTTCTCTCTCCTCCAAGGGCTTATATAGGTGGGCTAAAAATTTACCTACACCAGTTCATTTCCAGGCAATCAACCGGTCAATCACAAGGTCCAATCACCGGCTTACAATCATCCGTTTTTTTCCCGCGCGAAAACTCCAATCGAGTCAGATCTTGATGGTTTTGACCAATTTTGCAGGGGAAATGATGGTGGCATCACTAGTTTGATCGCACCTGGAATTTTGAGATGGGGTGAGGTGGCGCCCTATAAAAGGCCAGTAAGCATGAATGGGTGACTTGTATCCTTCAAAACTACGCCAGTGTGCGACGTTTACTCTGATAAGGGATAATTTTTACTGATAATGCAGGAGTTACTAAGAAATTAAACTCCTAAAGGGAACGCCTAGTAACCTAATCATGGGCTCTAAGGTGAATTTAATCCAAGCCCATTGTTTTAGGGAACAGTATAAATACCTCTTTATTGCACTGTTCCAATTTTACGGTCATTTTCACCCCCTCAACATCAATCTTTTCCTCTGACATTCCTTACAACTAAAAAGGGAGATTCTCTGATTCCACTTTCTCATACTTTCTTACCATTTTATTTGTCAGTATTCTGACTTAGGGCCATCGGGGGGGGAATAATCATAGATTATTCCTTGTTTAGGTGTGCAGCGAGAGCCCTGTGGACGAGAGCTTGTTCAGTCAGAGCCTACGAAGTCCAGAAGTCTGTTCAGTCCAGAGCCATTCAGTCCCAATGAGGTCCCTGAGTCGAGAGCTTTTTCTGGTTTCGCATCCTCTCGACGTTCACTTAGAATCATTTCGATTTCACGGTCAGGCCGTGACTAGGGGAGCCTAATACCCCTTGTATTCCAACCTCACATCTCTCGTTACTTCTTGTAAACAAAACAGTTGGTGTTGGTGGAGTCGGGGCCTAATGGTTGTGAAGGGTTGTTGGGTGGGTGAGATCGATGATAAGCGCGGATGGTTGGCGATGATGGTGGTGTTTGTGGGGCAGATTGGGGTTCGCGAGTTGGTTGATTTCTGGTGGGTGGTGTGAATTGGTTGTGGTTATGGTGTGTGTGGTGGTAGTGACGGGCGGTGCTGGGGTGGTGGGTTTGTTGTCTGGGTGGTGTGGTGGCTGGGGCGTAGGGGTGGGTGGTGGAAGTGGGTAGGTGGGGGGTTTTGTTGTTTTTAGATTTTTTTTTTTGTTTTTAGTTTTTATTCGTAAATAAAAGCTAACCAATGGTTAAACTAAATTAGGTATTAAGCTTATGTTGTAAGAATGCTGTTAAAGTTTCAGGTTTTTTGTGTAGAACATAAATTTTTTGTAGGTTTATTTTGTAGAAAACGAAAAAGTAACACGGTGGTATTTCATAGAAAAACCCTATAATAAATAAAAAGAAGCTTGCCAATATCCATCTAGGTCATCCGGCATCAACGCAATAACTGATTACTGACATTTTTCATTCTTTCTTCCTTCCTTTTATTTTTTTTTATTTATTTTTTTTTTATTTTATGTTAATAAAAAGGACATTAATCACTCGAATAAGGACCTTCCATGGTCTTCTCCGGAGCTCCCCTTGTTGCGACAATAGCATCTTTTCCCTTTTTTTAAATTTAAATTAAAAAAACTGCTTGCTACGCTTTGCCTCTACACCTACCACTGATTGTCGGTCAACCGGCCGTCCACAGCCACCTGCGAGCCAGTTTCGGTTGTCCTGAAACCTCCGACAGGTGGCGGTTTAAGCAGGTTTTTTTTTAATTTAACAAAAGAAAAAAACGATTTCTTAGAAAATAATCTATGCTTTTTTTTATTTAAATTTATTTTAACAAGAAACTAAAAACAGAATCATTAAGGGCAAAAAAATTATACTTGTGTATAAATTTGGTTAAAACATGAATAATTTTAAGTATAAATCAATAATCCTAATTAATCGAATTATTAGGAGCAATAATTCAATGTAATTCTAAAATCACAGAATATTAAGGGCAGAAATTTAAAAACCATAATTACTACATCATAAATAATCATAATGTCCAATATACAATAGAAATTAAATGATCAAGTTAATAGATAGTATAATTGGCTCTTGATACCAATGTTCTGGGTTTTTGAATAAACTATACACAAGTTTGAGGAGCGACCATATCAATAAGCCCTTTAAAGCATCTATCACATATTAATAATGAATTATCACATATAAGAATTATACTTTGATGCGTTTGCCTCCAAAAGCCGATTCGTCAAGTTTGCCGAATAATAGGACCTCAAGTGAAATCCCTCTAATGGTTAGCACAAACCAAACGAATCGAAGCCGCAAAGAGATTAGACAGCTTAGATCACCGAGCAAAGTGTTTTTCCCACTTTCTCTCTCTTCCTTTGATATTACGTGATTTTGTGATGGTCTTGAATATATTGTATGCACAACCCATACATTATATTAATATATAATATATTATATATATTATATATATATATATTAATATATATATATATATATATATATATATATATATATATATATAGTATATATAGTATATATATATATATATTAGTTTTGAGGAATATAATCACAAATATCAACATATTTTGAATCATTCCTAATTAGTTTTGGAATGAAATCATCAATATTGAATTATATTTTGATTCCTTGCCCAACTAATTGTCACTATTCAGGAAGGCCTAGATTCTTTGACTCTCATATCACTAATTACATCAATGTATATGACCATAATATTATTAATTGTGTCATGTACAACTGAATTTGGTTCAATGTGTCAACATATGTTCATCATGCGTGCGACCTATAGGATTTAGTACTAGTGTAATAAACTGCAAGTCTAGTTTATATTAAACTTGCTAAATTGATAGCGGTTTCGAGCTAAACATACCAATTCTTATTTTATACATTTTTTTATTATCCGCAACTTATCCCTATTTAACTTTTTCTCAAGAGTATGCACATTGATTGAAGGACATACATCCAACACGAAGATTCAACAGCAAACTTGTTGGGCATAAGTAGTGACATTGCATTTTGAACTGTGGATGCATGCTTAAGGCTCAACATGTACAGAATTGTATAGCTTAAGTCCATCAGGAACTTAAGTTTGGTGCTCTCGGGAAGAGCACGTGTTGCTGGAATGAAACTCTTATGCCAATGAAAAGGCCTCAATGAACTAGAACTGGCCTTGTAGATCAGATGCATGCATGGAGACTCTAATAAGACATGCGTTGTGGGTTCTTTGATGCTTGATGAATTATGGTGGTGTGAATGGTTATTTGGTGATGGGTAGGAGGGAGAGAGAGGTGAGGAGTGGGCTAGAAAGAGATGGTTGGAGAGAGTTAAGAAGGCTGATGCTGTTGGGTGCATTGAGAGATTGTAATGGTGGCGGGGATGGGTGGTGTCCACATGGTGGCAGCGGGTGTTTGCAGTTGCAAGCAGGTGGCGCGTCTGGCCGCGTGTGACAGACAGTGGTGGTGTTTGGGAGGGAAGAATGGGAAGAGGACAATAACGTGAAAAAAAGGGAAAAAAATGAAATTACCTGTAAACAAGATTTTAGGTTTAAAAGGTTCAATTAGAGAAGATTGAATATAAGTTAGGATTATTATTAAATTTTACCCATTTGGAATTATTATGGGAAGACAACCAAAGATGGCGATTATTTATTTCCATATTTTTCTCTAAATTTAACAAAGAATCACACATCTAAAACTAATTGGTTCGTTCAATCATTTTCAAAGACACATATAATACCCTATTAGGGTTGACTTTGGATGTTTTTAAAAGAATTTATCGTGGCCACTTAGTAAACGCTAAGTCTAAAAAGCATTCATTCGTTGTTTGATGTTTTCAATTTCTTCATTTTAACTTTGTTAATTCATAGTTTAGTACTTAGGGATTAAGTCCAATCTCAAAATTTTTCTTCTTCGAACTTTAAAAAAAAACACATCACGTGAGAACAGAATCAAACACAAAAAATCAAACCGCATCTATTATAGAGACCAGCATTCTCTTTTGCCTTTTATTTGTATTGTTTGTTAGTGCATTTTGCTTTCTCTCACTTATTACTCGCTATTTAATAGTCTTCATTATTTTTATACAGAAATTATTTTATTTCATTCTCTCTCTTTCCTTATTATTATTTTCCTTAAAAAATCTCAATTTGGATCTCCTTTTTCGTGTGATCTCGTATTCATAATTCAAACAATGGCGTCATCTCGAAGATGCCTAATTGATGGCGACAAATCAGTCGACTATTGGAAGAAGACGCTCATAAGATTTTCGATTTTGTTCGTAATTTGGTGCTGGAAGTGGCGGTGTTCGTGCTGCTCGAATTTTCGGCATGAATAATTGGTGCTAAGGTTTGAATAATTTATTGTCCATATTTTTGAATGTTTTTGTTTCTGATTGATTTTTGCTGTTGAGATTGAATATTTGTCATTTTTTTTGGGTGATTTAAAAAGGATTTAAGAAGTTGAAATTGACAGTTTGAGCATTAATGACCTGTATTCGCTTGCGAAATTGTTTAATTGGAGGAATGTATCTAGACGAAAAAGAAACTAAAAGAGCTGAAATCATTTATTTTATGTAAGCATTGATACAATAAGTTTTGTATTGTCACTGAGTGTTAAATTGGGTTTTATTTTCAGGGAAATTTGTTTAATTTTGAGTTGTTTATATTCCTAAATTTATTGAATTATCTGTATTTCAAGGTTGGATTTGCGAGCTTCCATTTTCATCCTATAAGTTCCGAGGTCAATAAGGAGGTGTTGGCGGAACGTAAGTTCATTAGCGCTTAATTTTGTTTATTCTTATTGCATTTATGGTTATGTGCTGTTTGCAATACATTAAGCATATAATCGTTGTTGTTTGCTTTCCACTGAAGTTGGTAGATTGTTTGTTTCTTTGCATAAAATTGTATCTTTATTGGTGTTGGGATTGTTTGTATTTATAGGCTAATGTCTTTTCAATTTATTTTCAATACTTAATGAATATGATAGGAAAATTAACAGAAATAATCCCACTTGGGCGATCTTCCAAAAATAAATTTCCGAACTTTGATAATTCCAAAATAATCGAACTATGGGAGTGTTTCCAATTTTGGTTCATACCGGTTGTGACTTGTTTTGTACCTGTATTAATTTAAGTTCACGTGTCACCGTTTTCATTGAATCGCAATTAAAATTTAAAATTTTGATTATTAAAGTTTAATTATAATTAAATATATCTTAATTACCCCCTCCCACTAACCTACCACTTCACTCCTCCCCTCACGCCCTCACCCAACTGCCACCCTCATCACCACATCTGCCAGCAACAACTACTTGCCACCTCACTCATCACTGCCTTCACCCTCACCATTCTCCCATGCAGCACCCTCACCACCGTCCACCACAACCACACACCACAGCCACACTAACCATCCTACCACAAGCCCCTAACCAATCACGAAATAGCCCCTCCAGAAACCAGCCACACTCCACCAACTCAGATTGACCCCCATATCCTCGACTCCTCCCCAACGTCAACAAATCAGCCCCGAGACCATCCACCTCTAAAAGTTCAACCATCTTCTTGAAATCAACCCCACCAGAACTGGGATGCCCGCCATAAAGAGCGAAGAGAGTGAAAGAGGAGAGGTGGCGGCGGTTCGTGTAATTTACTGTTCGTATACGTTGCTTTGTGTTGGTTGCTGTCGTGCTGGTGGCGTCGGTCTCGTGTTGTCGTTGTCGTTCTGGTGGTGGTGGTGG
>SNQN01005729.1:0-42608 GCA_008642245.1 Bassia scoparia
CGCTATACAAAGGGTGTCAAGATATCGCGTCAGGCAACGAGTTTATGTCTTGGCTGTCAAAGTCGCTTGTGATATGTGGCTATATCCTCCTACTGGCTGCTGGTTCAACAGAAGTTCGTGGGTCACAGAGACCCACATCTTCGGGATAGGTTTTAGGAATCTTCTAGCTCTATGCCGCTGTCGAAACTTAATGAGGAGTTATACCGAGCATGGGTCAGTGTGCCTAGAGGCTGTGCAAAGGTCTGTGGTTTTTGAAACCTTTTCATCAGGTCAACCATGTTATGGCCAAGAGGAACATTCCGTCATTAGGTACACACAACATCGACAAATCTCTAACGCGGCTAGGAAAAGGGTCACGGTAAAAGTAATCCACTGATCGAGAGGCCCTGTATGAAATAGGCGGAGAGTAGAATATGATTAGGACCATACAAAGCATGACGAGTGATCCAGGCGCTTTCCGAGGGCACAACACCGCATGGGCTGCATGACGGTAGGAAACAGTGTTGAGGTTGTTAAAGAGTTAGAAACCTATTAACTATTGTTGTTTGCGGTACAGGACAACAGTGCACATATTTACAAGACACATGATGACAAGGTCAAACTATGGTCGGGTTCTAGGGTTAAGTCAGTGAGTGACCACTGCCAAGGGCAGAGTTGGGTGAGACTGTGACACAAGCCGGTAACCTCAGGGTCGCAGACAGTCTTGAGTTGCTCTCCGTCCCGAATCGAATAACTTTGACTTTCGTCTTACGAGACTATCATCTCTTCAGACTCAGTCAAAAGTTTTGGGGGGTCTGTAACACCACTGAACAAATGTGTCTCCCCAATGAGGTAATGTCCGTGGATGAAAACATTTAACGATGCGTCTTCGCGTTGTTTGATTAGAAAGATGCTTTGGAATTCACAAAAGTTGGAAATACGCGAGGTCGTACTCGGAAATTTGAGCAAAGGCTCAAAGGCAAGGCAAAAATATTTTCTTTCGGTTTTCTCAAGGTTTTCAAAGTTTTCAAAGGCGATTCGCATGCTTTTTGATGTTCATATGTCCGTCAATTTTTCTGAATCCGCCAGTATTTTTAATTATTTTTTCTGATTTTTCTATGATTTTCTATGAATTTTGCAATGTTTTAAATACGCAGAAAATACATGAATAATTAGAAAAATACTCCGGAATACGTGGAACCTTCTAGAACATTCTAGAACTCTTGCTTGGAGAGCAAGGGTGTGCTAGGTGCGTCGAATCAAGGGAAATCACGAATAAAATCGGAGGAAATCAAAAATATTTCGAGGTTTTTAGAAAAAATATACAAAATCATTGAGCGTATATTACGGCAAATGATGAGCGTATATACGGCTCAACATATACGTACAAATATGCCAAAAGCTTATGGAAAGAAAGAAGCGTTATACGCTCAGGATGAGATATATACGCTGGCGTCTCATGAGCGTATATACGCTCATCCTGAGCGTATATCGCAGGTATTGTTGTCCTCTCGTGCTCGTGCCTATAAATACACTCTTGCCGATTGCTCAGTCGCGAAGAGCGTACCGCGCCGACTTCTTGGACCTTCCTCTCTCACGCTTTCATATTCACACGACTTCATATGCTTCCTACGCATACTCTCTCCTCTTCTCTCTCTCTCTCTAAAACACTCAAAAACACATTATACATTCGTTTTAGTTCAACATCGATTCTCGTTCGAATCAAACAAACGATAACAAAGGTTGAATTCTGAGATTACTCACAATAATCTCTCCTCACTTTCTTTATATTGCTAACCATTGTTATGGAGTTTTTAATATAATTAAAGCAATGTAGAAACTACTACTTATTACTTGCTTCATGTAAATATGTAGGGTTTTCACAAAGTTTGCCAAGGTTTCATTGGTTTTTGGTTTCATTTCTATTATTATTTCATCTTTGTCAATACTAACAACTCTTTATCTTTGTATAGCAATTGAAGGCGAAAGATCCATTGCGCTTGCGTTTTATCAAGGACTAACAATTATTTTCTTTGTTTCATGTAGCGATTCAAGGCAAAGGATTCGTTATATTGCGTTTTTACAAACTAACTTTTGTTTTCTTTGCAGTATTTAGGTAGATGATTTGAATATACTGTGTCGAAGTTTAGCACATTCATCTGTGCATATTGTCTATTAGTTGTATATCTTTGTATTTATATTTGCTAAACAAAGACCGGAATTATGTGAATCACTTTAATCAGATTAACTATGGACAACTTGTTTTAGGCACCGTTTCAACATGATTAATACAAAAGTGGGTCACAATTTCTAGGTTAGGTAGTCGCTTGTGCATAATAGTAACACGCTTTGCTCATAGTAATATCTATGGGTTAGTACGCTTCTCTAAGGTGCTAAAACGTAAGTTAGTTGCCATCCAATATCGTGATTAATGGAATTAACAATGAGACCGAGTAGAGGCCGCAAAGCCGCTACATGCGGGCGAATTGGGTTACAGATCTGATTCGTACCATGTCCCCGAACCCACGACTGGTTACTTGATTGGACGTGGGGCCATTGTTTTGGCACCAACGTTTCGGGCGTCCGTGAATAACCTTTCTAGGCACGGTGGCGATCCCCCTCACTCGACAACACTACCCCAACGCACTCACGTGCGGGATTCCGTGGCTCAAGCCCACGCAAAAGCACCTCGATGTAGTACCAAGCCGCGCGCCCGCTATACGCTGAGGGCGCGGCCCACGTCCTACAGTCATGCTCGTCACAAAATTCTTAAATGTTTTTTTACACACAACCTACCCACTATTCGTTTGTGTATTTCTCATATTGTTTATGCTAGTAGCTAGGGCAAACTCATTTTGTGTCGTGTCAAGTTATAAAGTGAGTTAATTAATTTTGTTTACACATGAAACTCATATGGATTAATTTTGTTTTGTAAGTTATAAAGTGATATCAAAGTAGAGGTGGTAAAAACTGACATGACTCATTAACACGACACGAAATCAACCCATTTTTAACAGGTTTGAGTTGAGAGTCTTGACCCGTTTAAGTTAACGAGTTGACACGACACGACATATTTATTATTAAATGGGTCGGATTTAAGTAAATGGGTTGACACGAAACAACACGGTTGTACCTACTCATATACATTAGTGGGCATGTCTCTTCAGCTTATTTTCAATATTTATTGAATAAGATAAGTTCAAATAAGTACTAGTAAGTATAAACATTACTTTTCTCTCTCACAAAATAAGTTCAAATAAGTATCAATAAATTCAGATAAGGTAAGATAAGTACCAATAAGGTGTAGAAAACACACATAGTATGTAAAAAAAGCGAAATTTCCCCATATACCCCTAAAGTTAGGCCTAACAACCCATCTACACCCGAACTTTTCGAGTTATCTTATGTACCCCTGAGGTCAAAATAAATATAATAGCTAGATAGAATGCTCTTACAGAAATGGGTTGAACTCCTCCAACTTTAACCCTACCTGTTTAAAATACTTGTCGTGTCATGTCAACCCGTTTACTTAAACAGGTTGACACGCCCTCGAGTCCTCGATCCAAACCCGCTAATAACGAGCTGATTTCGTGTCGAGTTAGCGTGTCACATATTTTTCTTACTAGAAATTTCTCCATATACCCCTGAAATTAAGCCTAATAACTCATATACCCTCGAACTTTTCGAGTTACCTTATGTACCCCTGAGATCAAGGTATAATAGCTAGAATGTCTTGCTACTAATGGTTTAATTTAACGGAAAAACTAACAGACGTTAGTAGTAAGGGTATTCTAGCTATTATACCCTAACCTCAGGGGTACATGAGGTAATTCGAAAAGCTCGAAGGTATATGGGTTATTAGGCTTAACCTTAGGGGTATATGGGGAAATTTCCCGTAAAAAAAAAAGAAGTGACCCGCTAACTCAACACGAAATCGACTCATTTTTAGCGGGTTTGGGTCGAGGACTCGAGGGTGTCAACCTATTTAAGTAAACGAGTTAACATGACACGACAAGTTTTTTAAATAGGTAGGGTTAAGATTGGAGGCTAGGAGTTCAACCTGTTTGTGTAAGTCACACGACACAACACGTTTAACACCTCTCTATATAAAAGTTATCTTATAATGACTACTATATTATTTTACTAGATAATACCCGAGCAAATGCTCGACTTTTAAATAAAATACGAAATACTGTAAATTAAATCAAAACTTATTTTTTCAAAATGTGATTATTTCATAATGAAGTTTATTTGTGATAATAAATAGAATTATATATGTATATCAATTAATGAATGATTAAAGTTTTATCCAAAGTACAATTATTAACCTTAATTAAATGTTTTCTTATAATTTTTATGCAATAATAAATATAAATAGTAGTAATAATAATAATAATAATAATAATAATAAATATATATAATTAATAAGGTGGTGGGGATGGGAGGGAGATTTGGAGGAAAAATATGAAGGAGTGGAGATTGCTTTAGTATATGTCTAGCACTATAACAGCGATGCGGCGGTAAGTTTAAATTATTATATAACAACATGGTTCAATTAAAAAAAAAATCAAGTAATTGATCATGTTTCAAATTAAACAATAGAGTGAGGTTATTATACATTTTCAACTTGCATGTAATTTTTTCTTTTCAATTGAATCTCTCGACAAAGAGATTAAATGATTGATTACATGACATACAAATAGTAATATTAAAATACATAATAATTAATAAATATTAATTCAATATGATTTTCAAAATAATTTGCAATGATTAACTGATTCAGTGGAAAATTTAGTCTATGTAATTAATATCCCTCCGTTTTTTTTTAATTGTTCCAAACCGAAATGGCACGGTGTTTAAGGGTTGATTGAGTTGAATAAAATAGTGAGTAAGTTGGTAAAAGTTGAATAAGTTAGGTAAAAAGAGTAAATGTGTGAATGAAATTTTATGGAAATAGTAATTTTGGGTGAAAAGATTGGGTAAAGTAATGAAAGTTGACTTTAGAAAGGAGTAAGTCATTAATGTTAGAGTAAATAAAGTAGGTAAAAATGTGAAAAAGTTATTTTAGATGGTTTGGAACAATTATTTAAAAACATCCCAAATAGAAACTGGAACAATTTAAAAAAAACGGGGTGAGTATATTATATTTGAATTTTTCATAATAATTAATTAAACTTTTTCAAAATATTTGCAATGTTTAAGTTATTCAATGGAATATATTAGTTAATGTAATTTGTATTTTATTGAATTTTTTACACTAATTAATTAATTATTTTTTTATTCATGGGAAAAAAATTAATCAAATATACTTTTTTTATGTTGCTTAGTATGGAAAGTACAAAAAGTAAAGAGAATTTATATTTTACTTAATGGTAATAAGTCTTTTACATCATTAAGGGTGTTTACTCATTGCATAGGGGGACACCATTGCTCCCCCTTGGCTTTATATAATAGAGATTATACTAGATAATACCCGAGCAAATGCTCGAACTTTTAAATAAATACGAAATACTGTAATTAAATCAAAACTTATTTTTCAAAATGGATTATTTCATAATGAAGTTTATTGTGATAATAAATAGAATTATATATGTATATCAATTAAATAAATGATTAAAGTTTTATCCAAAGTACAATTATTAACCTTAATTAAATGTTTTCTTATAATTTATGCAATAATAAATATAAAATAGTAAGTAGTAGTATATAGTAATAATAATAATAATATAATATAATAAATAATAAATAATAATAATAATAATATAATAATAATAATATAATAATAATAATAATAAAATAATAATAATAATAAAATAATATAATAATAATAATAATAATAATAATATAATAATATAATAATAATAATAATAATATAATAATAATAATAATAATAATAATAATATAATAATAAATATAATAATATAATATAATAATAATAAATAATATAATAATAAATAATAATTAATAATAAATATAATAATAATAATAATAATAATAATAATAATAATAATAATAATAATAATAATAAATATAATTAATAAGGTGGTGGGGATAGGAGGGAGATTTGGAGGGAAAATATAAAGGAGGTGGGGATTGCTTTAGTATATGTTATTAGATTAGATAGATTAGATTAGATTAGATGTTGTTAGATTAGATTAGATTGTAAGCATTTGAGTGTATGTGACTTTTGGGTGTGTCACACAATGTTGTAAGCATTTGTTAGACTTTCAGCCTTTCGATTAAGTGATATCTATTGTGCACTTCATGAATATCATCACAATACTATCTATACATGGAATTGTGTTTAAATTTTTGGAAATTTTGTTAGAAACTACCTACATTTTTCAAAATTTTAGAAATAAATGCACACTATTTTTTTTATTAAAAATAACTACCCACATTTTACAAAACCACTGTAAAACACTATCCAAATTGGTTTTCTAGATTTAATTTAAAATAAAGTATTTTTTAATATGAGTAGTTTTTTTTTAGTTGAATTTTATTTTTTTTCTAGATTTAATTTAATATAGAGTGAGTTGACATATAATTGTTGTCATTTTCTATTTTAAAATAATTCGATTTCATGTCTCGACTGTTGTAACATAACATCTCAACCTACTAAATTACTTGACAAAACATGTTAAAATAAATCACACAATAATCAAAATATGTCAGTTAGTAAAGTGATCAAAGGGAGTAATACTTCCTGTGTAACATAATAAGTGCGACATAATAAATGCAACAAATAAATATTTTATAACTCACAAATAATATATTGCATTTTTTACCATACATTTTTTTTTAATGTTATGGAGAAAATAATAAATATGAATAATATCATAAATGTTAATCTTTGATTAAGACAAAAGAAATCTTTATATCAATAAGCAAGCAAATTGATTGAGACAATGTACGCCCTGTCTCTTATACACATCTAGATGTGTATAAGAGACAGATAATATATTGCATTTTTTACCATACATTTTTTTTTAATGTTATGGAGAAAATAATAAATATGAATAATATCATAAATGTTAATCTTTGATTAAGACAAAAGAAATCTTTATATCAATAAGCAAGCAAATTGATTGAGACAATGTACGCCAAATAAAATATTGGAAACAAATTTCGTAGATTTAGTTTCACCACATTTTTTTGTTACATTGAACCAAACAATCACTTAGAAAATCACCAATTTTGTAGTAAGATGCTAGTCCCCTAGAAATTCTGTAGAATGAAGGACTCTTGAATAGAATTATTGTTATATTGAATTAGTTTTATCTGCAACATGGTGAACCAGAAAAACAAATTGAATTATCAAGTTCAGTAATTCTAAAGCTAGCTAATCTTGCTAGTTTGACTTGAGTTATACAGTACAATACATCTTTACAACATCCTATAAAATTACAATTGAAGGGAAGCAACTGGAAAAGCATTGAAATCTAATACCTGCATTAAAGTCTCATATGTACATTGGCGAAAAGCAGACCACAATTCAACTCTGGCAGATAACCAAAAACCAATTTAGAATGCTCATGAGAACTTTAACCAAGCTTGAGTATAATTTTCCTGCTGGATGTAATCAGATGTGGGACTCCTGTCCAGGATTTTTAACAGCGAGACGACTGACAGCCTGACATGTATCTTGTACAAGTACAAAGCATTAGCATCCCCCCAGTTTCAAATATGTTCCGAGACTCAACAGATTCAAATTCTTCCTCTTGGAAGGGACTCGTTTTGTTTCTCTCAATTAGAAAGCCCAGACTGCTGCTTCATACACCAATGTTCACTTGTGCTTCTTCCCACCAGCTAAAATTCTCTGAATCTGAAGCCCTCTACTGAAAGCTTGATTGAACAAGAGCCTTGTCTGAAACTCGGAGATGAAAGGGAACCAGGCTAATACTGCTACGGGAGTGAAAATTAAAATCCCCATTATGTAATCATAACCTCTCGCTAAGGCTTTAACTGATCCCCACATTCCCATGCCTTTTACCATCGGTCTACATGCTATTGCTATCTGTTGAAAATATAGTTGGATGTATGAGATACTGATTGCCAAGAATATGCATTGTCATAAAGCATCGATGTACATAGAGAATAGGCACAGGAAGAATAAAGACAATGAATGGACTGACGAAAGATAAACAAAAGTCAGCGAGCAAGAGAGAACATACTGATAAAAGAGCCCATCCGGTAGGCATGAAGGCAAGCAAGCTGACAAATATGTCTCCAACTGTCAGATTTAAGAACAAGAAGAATACAACAAGTGCGACTATAAATCCAATGAAAAGGAAAAGTTTCAGTAGTCTGAACATAAGCTGGTAATCTGCACTGAATTTCTTTTTACCCATGGACACAATCTGCAGCCAATTTATCAAATTCCAAGAGTAAGTATGTATATATAAGAACCGTATGCATATAAATTTTAATGATGATAGATATTACCTTTAAAATGATAACCACAGCAACAATGACAAGCCATGACAGGCCATAAACCTGAAATTTTAGACAAGAGAGAGCACATTTAAGGTTTTGTAGGATAAGAAGTATTTGACACTACCCAGGCCTGAAAGCCTATGAGAGGGCCTACATAATCACATAAACTAATATAGCTGAAAGGCTGACAATTTACATTGGACTTTATAGTAAACAAGTGAGGATTAAAATGTGTATGAAACTTTTAAATGAAAAAGGCTGAACACTATCTCGGGCTCACCATAATGCTTGTGTCGTCATTGGCAACATGCAAATGATACACAACTCCATATTGATATATAAAAAACCGGAGTGTAAAAACAATCTCCCAGAACCGTCCCATAAATCCTGTGTACTGCAAGTGCTCTTGTTCTTCAGCCCACCATGACTCCCAGCTCTTGGTTGCTGGCACACCAATACCACCATGACTACTTATCCATTTCGTCCAATCATCCCAGTCGTCCACGATTTTCTGCCATTCAAATCCGGAAGGATTGAATATGAATGGAGCAAATAGCCATGAGATGACCAAGAACCACATGGAGCCAGTTACGAGTATATAGGCTACGACACCATACACTGATGAACCATACAAATGATATGTTATAAGTAACATCATAAGCTCTAGTCCTTTAGTGAAGTGACTTCTTGAATACATTCTGTAATTTTCAGCAAACTTCTCATGGCGGACCACAAAACCACGTCCTGTGGCTCTGTATTTGGCTCCACCATGCAAGATCGTGCGCCCATAATAGTGAACTTTTGTGCCAAGTGAGAAAGTGAAGAAAACAGCAGCTAATTGTAACTGCATGATGATCATCTCACCCAAAGCAGTTCTAAATCCTCTCTCTAGTCCAATCTCCATGATCATAGGCAACGCCATTAAGAGTCCCAATTGGACAACAGACTCCGAAGCCATTGCTGCCTTCAATGCAGTTTCACCCTTGGCCCTAGCAAACCTAATTATTGAATGCTCTAAGCCACTCAAAGATAGATATAGCCTTCCATATAGATAAGCATACGCGGTAAGGACAACCATCTGCATTTTTAACAATTAATTATCAAACATGTATGGAGAAAATTGAACAGTAAATAGCAGCATCTCATCATAAAAAGCACATGATACCCAAAAGTACAAGATAACAATCAAGAGATGCAAGCACCTTTTTCCGTAAAACAATGGTGGATTAAAGCTTAAAAAAGAGAGATACTACATTTTCGTCAGACACATGGGTCTCATTGCAATTAATGACGCAACTCGCTTTTTGCGGAGTAGATATTATTGACTCGGTTAAGTTCCAAAGACCCCAATCAAATCATTTCAGGTATGAATTTTCTCAGACAAGTAGTCACATCTCACAGGTATACTAATGAATTTCCACCTGTCCTTTCTTTTATTTGTTTCATTAAAGAGAAGTTTAAGATCTATAAATTTGAAGTGACTATGATAACTCCTTGCCAAAACATTATCAAACAAACAATTTGCTACATCAACAATTTCCATAAGTATGTGAACCAAAAAAACATTTTCCATAAGTATTAATGTAAAAATAATAAAGAAGATCACACATAAGTAATAACTGCTTCTGAATATAACAAATCACATAAGATATGCACATTATCATACAAGTCAAATTAATCATATCCTTTGACTAGAAATAATAAGAAAAAAGGGAATCAAATTATCATATCCGTAAATGCGCAGAAACACTAAAGGGATAAAATCAGAAATGGAGTGATTCACAGGCAAGTTGGTGTTGCAATATTACAAGCAAACTACGGGAGGTTTGGGCATGTAACATGGAGACATCAGGGAGCACCGGTACGAAGAATGGATGAAAGGGATTAGGGAGACCGAAAATGACTTGGTTGGAAGGACTTAGGAAAGATATGAAGCAAGTGGATTTGTAGTCTCGATCCTACGGGATGGAGGAAAATTTGAGCGGTTGACTACAAAGAATGATTAATTTAGTTCATGTAGCCGACCCCATTTATGGGACCAAGGCTTTGTTTTATTGATAACCTTTTCAAAAGATTCCGAAACCACAAAAAGAATAAATTAGGAGAAAGATGAAAAATCTCTTGTACTGCCAAAGTACATAATAGCAGTACTTCGTCCACATGATAAAATTACAAGTACCAGTAAAACTCCTGCAATTCATATTATACATTATCGGTCTTAACAAGGTTTGCAGATAATCAAATAAGGATGAGGCATTCATATCAAATTTACATAGTCTATTATCTATCAATAATGCCAAAGTAACAAAATCTTCCAGTCACTCAGCTTATGTGAAGAATTGCTTACCATGGCARTGACATAAAATCCAATGGTCGTGAAGTAGCATGAAAGCATGCGGAAGAAGTCAAACCGATGACCTAACCGGTACACGTCCCGACTAAGTGTCTGCTCCCCATTTCCACAGGCAACTTTTGCTTCAAACAATGAGATTTGGTTGAGGCCGACATCTCGTCCCTTCCCAACCTGGATATACTCATGGTGAGTAACATTTCCACGCCTGAGTGTTGAGTTAAAACCTACAGGATGAGATGCATATGATCCAACGAAGAGGAGTCAATTAAAAAGGCTGCTTGATTTGACAATTGCGCACAGAAACATGAATTTTGGGACTAAAGCAAAAGGGTTTAGATAGAAGGTGAGGAGAAAGGGAAAGAGGAAGTGCAGAAAATCATACCAGCAAATATATCCTCGCTCAAATTGATTCCACGAGAGGCCTTACTCATTCCACCACGGGTGATGTGGAAGATCCTATCAAAGATGTCTGGGTGGCCATAGTGGAAGCGGACCCTGAATCATTAAGGACATTGGTGAAATTAGAAAATGGCAGTTAGAGGTGTAATAAAATGAAAAGATTATTAAATAGTTAATTTCTTAAATTCATTCAAGATCTTAAGAACTGCCCTGCAGACTGCAGAGCAACCTCCTCTAACCATAAAAAAATAAGAATAAAATTTCATATTCTTCCACTCTTTTTATCATATGGTGTAGATGTAACACGATCAGTTTTCATTGTTATATTAACATCTATATTTCTTGAAGTTTATGATACTAAAATCAGAAGATTAAAAAAAAATGGATATAATTTACTATTGTAACAAGTTTGGATAAGTTCACGGTTCCTGACTTATTTATATATTCTATAGAGAAGTAATTCTAATTGTGTAAAAGTTATGAGACAACTTCATACTTCAATGGTCTTGCAAGAATTCTTTGTCCAATGGTTACAAAGCTTGTCTCCTGATTTGACATAAACCAAGCCAAGGAAGAAACACTGCAAGGCAGACAATGATATTTCAGACATGAATCAATGTTAAAACAGATGACTGAGTCCAGCAATATTTGGTTGCTAATGATAATCTCTTACCTTCCCGTGAAGATATGCTCACGAACACCTAGAATTGTAGGCGGGCGCACTCCATGATTTTCATTAAATTCTTCGAGGAGGTTACGCATTTTTAAAGCTTCTTCTAAGTAATTATCCTGCAATAAGGAAATTGCACGTGTTATATTATCATTATGTTAAATTTGAATATGCAACAAAGATCTATTAGAACTTGCCTGGTTCATATCTATGGCTTGAAGTGCTTCTCCTCTAGTGAAAATAATGGCATGATTCTGGTTTTCAGGCTTCCCTTCCCCTATCTTAGCCGGTCCAGGCAACTTTATACGATATATTTCCTGTATAACAAATTGTGGGGAAAAAAATTTAATCAGAGTCCATGGGCCAAAATACTCTTTGAAAACAAATCTACTGACATTTAGGGAAGTATGCTACAAATGACAGCAAAATACTGTTCTCATCATTGTCCTTGCTGTTCCCTAGCACCAAATTAAGGGGTGGTATGCTTACCTGATCCAAATTTTCAACAGCTTTGACCAGTACAGAGTAATACACCTTTTGTGACTTTTGGGTGCCTCCCCTTTCTTCTACTTCATCCACATAGGCTACACGCAGGGACGGATGACTGGAAAATTGAGAGCAAAAACAAGACATTGATGTTGGATTATGCTTGTAAATCTTGAGACAAATACTGAGAAATATAATTTACTTAGCCATTAGATTCAATATGTCTGTTGCACGTCGATCTCCACTCCGCTTCTGATTGCCATAGTTTTGACAAGTGGCAACATAAGTGAATTTCATATCAGCAACAGCTTCTAATTGTGAATAAAGGGATCTCTGACTTTTCTTCCCCTCCTCCATCGGTTCTGTGACTGCCTTATAGCCCTCCAAGAGCTCTGTCCATTAACCAAAGAAAAAAAACACAAATATCAAGCGGAAATGTTGGTATTTCACCATTCAGCAGACTATATATGAAAGATTTTATCAATATTCAGGTCGAATTCCAACTTTTCTTCAAATAAGAGTCAGTTTTGCTTTCTCAATTCTAAGGTGGATGACATATAAACCATCATTTGAACACTAATGGGCCACTAAAAGCAGGTAACAACTAATCAACACAGAAATCTATCAATCTTTTGAATCTTGCAACAAATGTTCTACAATCTCCTTCATGTCCAATAGAATAGTCTCATTAGCTAGCTTTTTATGCAAGACAGATCTTCTACAGACTGTAAAATTGGTTATTACATCGTAAATCCTGGCTACCAGTATAAGCAGCAGCACATCAAGATCAGCAATTAACATATGCACTTTATGCTTGCAGGAAGTTTATTGGTTGCAAGTTTTACTCAAGAAATCTCTTTCTTTAATTTTTTATTTTATATCTCAACAATACAGCAAAGTCAGCTAAGAATACCAAGCCCCAAAGCATCCATGGAATTCTTAGCATTTTACACAGAATCTTGAATATCAAAAAGGCATAATTTTATTAATATCTTGCAAAGACACGAAGACAGAAATACTGTGAGAGGTGCACTGAAGCACTGGTAACAAGAATCTGGATAACCCAGGTATAATTTCATTGAGAAAATCATTGTCACTCTCTAAGACAGTACTTGAAAACTTTAATACCCATTGCAAAACCATTCCAGAATAAGAATAAACAAAATATTAAGTCTTGTTGGACTACAAGTCTGGGATTACTGGGAAGTTACGTAAGCAAAACTTCCCAGCGGTAAAAGCACCCATCAAAAGAATAAAGATTATAAATCTAAAATGTTGACCCCTTCAAAATAAGTTGCACATAAACACACTGAAAACCAAAAAAAATCTGAGGATGGAGGTTTATTTAATTATGTTAGATAAACATTTGGTTGAATTTGACAATTATGATAGATTCTTATGCTGTTTAGGCAATGAAATTATAGAGAATCTTTCATTTAATAATTTTTTAATTCTATTTATATAAAATATTGCGAGGAAAAATTCCAGTTGCTTAACTTTGATGTTTTGGACTGAAGTTAAACAGAATAATATGCTTTTGTAATAAATCTTGATTCAAATTTGTTTACATGGCAAAAGATTCCAGATTCAACTTTCGCTCTAACTGGCTCCTAGTACTCCCCAAAGACACCATGCCTTTACAAAAACAGCTATAGATAGAGAGAGAGAGAGAGAGAGAGAGAGAGAGAGAGAGAGAGGGTGTTTGAGGGAGATCCTACCATCTTCATTAGCCATGTCAAGAAAAGCCTGAAGTTTCAAAGCCCTTCGATAGTACATCATCCCTCGAACTGCAGAAAATGTTTATACTCATCAAACTAGTAAAAATAACAAAAACAACATCAAACTA
Source organism: Bassia scoparia (assembly GCA_008642245.1). Lineage (NCBI taxonomy): Eukaryota > Viridiplantae > Streptophyta > Magnoliopsida > Caryophyllales > Amaranthaceae > Bassia > Bassia scoparia. Next base: position 14,170 of record SNQN01005729.1, read on the forward strand.
GTAAAAATAACAATAACAACAACAGCATCAGCATCAGCAGCCAGCAGCCAGCAATAATAACAATAAAACACACACACACAGGGAGGATTCAATCAATGTCAGCTGTTCTGGATCTAATTACAGGAAAGTAAAACAGCAATTGACATACCTGTTCTGCAGAGAGTCTGTCCTCTCAGTGAAACCCAATAGCGAAGGTGTAAAATGTTCTCCTCATTTTCCCAAACCTCAGCCTCCTTCTTGCAATTAATTCTTTCCATAAAATTATTCCATTCATCTAAAAAAATTAGGTACAACCGCGTAATTAGCAACTCAAATTTGGCAGTCAATTGTATTTACATTTAGTCAGTATTGATTCACCTGGAAAGATCTTCTGCAAGTAGTATATAACCGATATGCCATCTTCATTTTCCATTTCAAGGTCATTTCTAGAGTACACTGTCTCCTCACTATAGTAAGGAGTGAGGACACTGCAAATTCCAAGGGAGACACATCAGTCAACAAAACAGTTGAGCATGTATCACAATCCATTAGGAAAATATTTTGTCCCCAAAAAAGTTTGGAATCATTAGTGGCAGTATGAATAATCAAGGAATGATAAATAATTGAGCTCAGGTAGGTAAAGTAATCCTCTATTTTAAAAATGCGCCTAGTGAGAGGATATCAGGGCATCAAAAATTTAAGAAAAATTACATATAATGATATAAAGCATCCAAAGAGTATAAAAGTACACCTGAAGGAAAGCATCTTACGAACTCTAGGAGCTCGTGGCATATCCATGAACAGTGAGTTTGTGAAAAATGCAACCCTTCTTCGTGCTTCAAGGTTAGTTGGCACATCAGTGGCAGATTCCTTCACTGTCAAAAGAAGATAGAGGCGTCGTATCTGGAAACACAGAAAACAAACATTAAGTCTTATTATATTGTGATATATAAATGCTAGGACACATCAAAAAGAATATATTCACACCTGTTCTTCCCATTGTGGTGTAACCTTAGGTGGAAATTTTATATCCTCAAATAGTCGAGTTCCATCCTTGCCACTATTCCCAAGTTCAGCCAACTCACTGCCACGTAAAGGTAATACATAGTCTTTTAAGTGAATGAACCTTCACCATAATAATAATTAAAAAAAAAGGCTTGAAGAGTTAAAACAGGTGCTCTACCGAATTTCATTCACCATCATGTCACTAGTAACAACTTCAAGCATGTCTAGCAGTAGTAATACCACACTGTCTCGTTTTGTTGAGTCTCCATCTCTCTTGAACATGTGAGAGCATAATGAGTTCCACTAAACAAAGCAAATGGTATTATAAATACATGTCAACATGCAACTGATTTTTACTTACCAAATAACCCACAAGCTCAACAAATTTTTTGCAAAGGATGGGTAAAGCGCTCATTCTGAAATTTGTAAGAAGGGTATTCTTCGAAATGTTTGTTTCAACTTCTCTTATAATAACAGAAATTATCCTGTCAATTATTGCAATAAGTATAAGTTGGTATAATGGATGCATACTCAGACTGATACTTATAAAGACAAGGCATGCATAAATCTGATTGCTACACGTGCACAAAAAAAAAGCACTACCAAAGATTTTCGGTGGCTTTAACTCAATAAAGCAGGAGGCTAAGCAGGACAGATAATCAAGTTGATAAATGATTGTGATATCAATTACAATCTTTATAATGCAGCATTAAAACTGTAGGAAATGTCATTTCTAAAGTACTCCCAATACATTCATTCTGATATAAAAGTCTTGCCTTGACGTTTAAATATACTTCATCCGTTATTTTTTTAAAAAAAAAAATTAATTGTGACGCTTTTTCCAAAAATGTGAGATTTTTTTGGTCAAAGTGTCACAACTCACAGCTAAAAAAACGGAGGAATTGTGATATCTGTTTATTTAGTATTGAAAACATTGATAATTAATTAATTTGTCAAAAAGAACCAAAACAATATATTTAATATGATAATCAATAATTCATACTCTGTAATTAGATATTAGCCTTGGAAGATCACAATAAGTGCATAAAGTTATAAAAATAAAGCATCAACATTAACCTTTTCTCTATTTCTCCTGCAACCAAAATGTTTAAAACCTGCTTAAAGGATTCATAACATTCAATCACTGCACATTTCATATATTCATCAGCAGAAATCCTTTTCCAAAGGTCAGCGTCCTTTGGTCGAAATTGAACAGCCATGTCCAAGGCTATTGGGATCTGCAAAGAAAAAAATCACAGGTCAAAAGGTGAGATTTACGTTATAGTGCAAGTATTTCTTGCATCACACTTGCCTTGCTTGCAAGTAAGAAGGGTGGCCATTGAATTATTTTCAAACTAGGATCTGAACTATATGGCACCAGTAGCAGATCCATCTCCCTGAAAAATGGTGAAGATGTTTCAGTAACATTACAGGGAAGATGAAGGAGATAACAAAGAAGTAAAGGATCAGGGGCCTTTCCTGTCATTAACAAGATCTTCTTCCCGGAAAGAACAAATAATTTCATTCCAGAGCTGAGCAAATCTAGCTGCTTCACTTCTCTTGCTTGCATTAGCCTAAAAGCATAAACGTAACAAGTATTTAAATGTCAACAATCTTGCTTTAAAGTAAGTTTTCACAGCAACAACAGAAAAAAGGACAGCAACCTCGGCAAACCGCTTTGATAACGAGAAACCTCGTTTGCGTGACTTTTCAGAGGGCACCAGACAGTCATTGAAAGCACCAGGTAGTGATTGGAATCTTGTCCTTAGCATGCCAAGAGTTCTTATCTGGAAATGATGATAAGTAACCAACAATTATAACATGCTTAACTAGCAAAGAGCTAATGCACATCAGAATAGCTATTTATGATCCTAGATTAACAAATTAATATCGGATAGCTGGAGTACAGCTTTGATTTGGGTATTTGAGCAAAAGGAAAGTGGGTTTTATACAATACATAGGAATAGAAAATTAGAGAATTGAGATGAGAGAGGATAAAGTAATAAACTCCACTGAAGAAAATTAAGATTAGAGCTAGTGAAATTGACTATTTTAAACTTCCTGCAGCTTACGCTAAAGTCCACAAAGTTTAGAAAATGTACCTCTCCTAGACGGTCAAATGCTCCAATGAAACCACCGTATATTGTGGAATATATAGAATACCAAACTTGAGTATCCATAAAATAAACCTGCATGTTTAGAAAGTAGTTGAGGTGCCCAGAATAATGTCATTATAAACCAAATAACATAAAAACGCAAAAAGAGAAGATTGCTAGCTGGGACCCAAAGTAATCTGCAACATACCATGATTACTGGAGCCCAAAGTGAGGCAACTGCACCATAATTGTGTTTAGCTGTGTATTAACAACAGAAACATCAGTATAAAGATAAAGATCACAATTGAGAGTTCCCCAAAAAAATGAAGTAATTTGGATACCATGGGGAAAAAATTCATGCCATTGGTAATCAACTTTATTGATCTCCATAATGTCTTTTGTTGGCTTTACCAAGGGTCTTATCTGTATATATTCATTTGGACAATAAGCAGCATGAAATAACTATTAATGCCATTTTAAGAAATCGCATTTTAAAGAAAAAACATACCATGACAAAAAAGGTGAAAGCAATCTTTGATGCCAGGAGTAGTAGCCAAAAAATAGAATACCTGTTACAAATTTTGTTATAATATAGGACAGAACAAAATTGAAAACAACAGGAATTCCTTTTGAAAAAAAATTCTAAAACTCACTTGATGAGAGAAAATTGGCTTTCGTGCATTCCTCTGCCTACATAAATTCTAGTCTGCAAAAAAAGCAAAAGGATTCGTTCAACACGGAATTGTTCTTTCAATAATATTCTGAGAAAGAATGCAGACAAGAAAGAAGAGAGCGTAATTTCATCTGATAATGTCTCAGAATGCATGAGATATATAGGTTTAAAAAATTGTAGAAGTCACCGCATAGCATATAATAATTGTTTTTGGGCTTTCCTTTTTGTTCATATTCCTTCTTTGATGATGGCTAAGGGATATATGTGATATTAATACAACAGAAAACAAACTTACAACCACCACCCCCTAACGAAACCAGAATGAGCACAAAAAACAAAGGCACAGCATCACTGCCACAGTAAAAGCTCCCTCATTTCTATTAGTTCTGGCAAAGATACGACACGTATGATTAACCTATTGCCAGGTCTGCTACATCATCCAGAGAATTCTTAAACCTTTTTTTTTTAATACAATTTCATGTTGCTAGAAACTAGTTTATCATTTTCACGACTACATCGAAGAAGATAAAAACTCTTTCAAATCTTGTTGGACAAACCAAAACTCCAGCGTGTGTTTTCCTCCACTAACAAAAAAAAACAGTTCAGTAGAAATGATGGTGCATGTAACTTCTACTGAAGGCAAGATCCACATTGCAAAGCATGTAAGAAGACTAGCCAAGAAGATAAAGTTGAACCATGAAAAATAAGGAGGATGTGACCAGGTAAAATAAATACAATTTGCAAAGAACATGCCCCCACAAAGAAAGAACTAGTGCTCTAGAACACCAATATCTCATCCCTAAAGTAAGGTATTGTAGACATGATTGACTTTTAGGCAATGTGTGACTTCCATTGCCCTCCCTGCAGGTAAAGTGCATGTTTACAAACTAGTCAGTTGTGTCACCACCATCATATGAGTCATTCTACTAGCAATCATTTTTAGATGGAAATAGCTACACTTTCTTTTATTATATTTATAAATTGAATCTTCATATGGAAATAGCTATCCAGAATGATCTTTTTTGGTTCATGCAGTCGACCCGACTTATGTGACTAAGCCTTTAATTGATTGATTGAATCTTCATTGATGAGTTTACTTATTGCTATAATTTCAAACTTTTTCCCTTATCTCAAATTTAAAAATTTTACCGACTTGCATTTTTGACCATTCTTCCTTCAACTTTTTTATGCTTTATTTTTTATTTTATTTTCTGATAAGTGAGCTGAATTTATTGAATTATTAAAACGAAAAGGATTCAAACTCACGAATGAAAGAGGAAGTGAACTTGACTTATCACTGTTGTGACTTCATAATTTGATTAAAAAAGTTAACATTAACCTTTTTTCGTTCTTTTAGGTGCAAAAATCAGATGAGTTTTCCCGTAATTTAACCTAGATATTTGTGTTACAGGGATAAATAGGCTATTCTCCTGGCATGGAGGAAAGTTAGCAACCCAAATTAAGCAGCCTCTTTGCTAGTTTAATGTGGTTCAAGGTCTGACGTTAGATATGACTTTTCCAAAACTAGAAACAACCAGGGTCCATACTGAGCTGTTGTTTTTTAAAATAAAACGCACATGCTTTACTTTCTTTAGGCAGCCTTCTTTAAAACTTAGATAGTTCTTACTTCTTCATTTCAGATAATAGTTGAAAGATTGCCTATCCAAGTACTCTGACATAATTTCACCAACTGAATAAAATGTTTCAGCATTCATAAAATGTAAATCAACTGAAGTACCTGTGACCACCACATTAGGAACCTTATGATGAGCCAATCAGAGTTTTCAATAAAACGTCGAAGCATAGGGAAAAGGAAGAGTGCTGCAGACAGTATGTTTGGAAGGCTATATACTACAACCACCATGATATACATGGCAGGAACACCCTTCAATTGCTCTAGAAATGACAGAAGATCCCGAATTTGCTGAGGTGCCACATTGAAGGAATGAACATAAAAGAGTGGAAGAACTACGACCCACGCAAGACTAATAACTATCTTCAGGACACTTCTCATTACATCCATGAATGTCCACCTACGCTTCATCGGGAAGTTGGTAATAAGATCCAAAACACCTAGAAAAGCACAGGAAAATGAATTAAACAACCATATCAAACTTCAAAGCACCAATACATTGTTACAGCAATCATAAAATAAATAATTTCAAAGCTGTAAATAATATTCAAGAATATGTCACTCGGTGCAGCAGCAGTCAAAAAGCATTGGACCAGATGGGTAATGCATACATTAAGTATACGCAAGAAAAAGAACCTTATAACTATATGGAATTATGGCAGAAGCAACCACAGAACACCTATGCCATATTAATTTCAATTCTCAGAACAATGCTACAGAAAGGTGTCAAGAACCTTTTTAGAAATAAATATATAGCTTAAGTTTCCTGTGGATCAAGCTCAACTGAATGAAATTGGAGTATGGTTTTCGAGAATCAAGAAAAACATGTTTGCAGATAAAATCTTTGAGTCATGAGTGGACAAGAACATCTCTAGATCTGTTTCGATCATAAAACCTCATAGCTGATAAAAGGTATCTACAAGATGCAACATACTCTTATGACTTATGAGTCTTACATTCTTACCTAGTTACCTTTTTCTTAGAACAATTTATCATTTTTCAGAATTCAGATTTTGTGTTTTGTTTGATTTGTCTACTTTACTTAAAACCACTATTTATATTTATGCTTTTCAATATTTTTAGGAAAATTTACTTAAAAGTAAAATCAGGAATAATTTTGGGGATGCAGCGGTGGAACTTGCTAATTTTCACTCATTGAATTATTTATGGTAACAAAATAAGGAAACAATATTCCATTGATTAGTTCCAATATGAGGGGAACAAGAGCACATGTATAAACACAATGGCCTGGTATTCTAGATGACCTCAAAATTTCACAGAATTCAATCATTGTTGAAGTGAAAACTGTAATAAAAAACGTAATGACTCACAAAAAACTAGAAGGTTCCATACATATTCTTTATTTACATTTCCATTTTCATATTTCACTGAAGGAAACAAACATACATAGTATTTGATGAAATAAGTAAGAATTTTATCTGAAATTATCTTATCTTATCTAATTAGATTTTTTCTGATCTTGATCTAATTGTTTTTAAATAAGCACTAGACTGCTTGAGTAATTTGAACTAAACGTACCCTAATGTTTGCTTTTTAATGCTCCCTAAAATCTGATCAAATCAAGCAAATGACTGTCTAATACATTGCAATCTTAAAGTGACATACTCTGAAGCAGGCGAAGAAAAGCTGCAGTGATAAAAATACTTGAAACAGGATATAAGACGTCTTTCTTAAAAATTGAAAGAAGTGGGGCTTCACTCCATGCGATTATCACCATTGCCTGCAACAAAATTCTTTTTAGTTRATTACTGTTCTCTTTTCAGATTTAGAASCAAGTATACAATGAATTTCATAAGTTCRATTTTACCTGGAGAGTCAYTATGTAAAATGTCCACAATCGATCAAAACTTCGAAAAATATGCCAAAATGTTCTCGTTTCAATAAAATTTGATTTGCCTGTGCTCTTAGAAGTGTCCTGGAAGACCTTTCCTCCCTGAAATGTGTCAAGACATGTTACGCAGGTCAGCTTTCTATACATGTCAACATCAACATAAACATGAAAAGTGGACACCAGAGGTTACTTTAACAGTTTGTTGTGTTGATTTAAAAAAGTCTCCATCATCACGCATCGGCCAACCTAATGCAAAGCAATCTGATGACCTATATGGTAGAAAAATTAACAAAGTGTCAAAAAAATGAGCTTCATGAATGGCAAGGAATGAGTCCAGACCATTAAATCAATTTGTGATGTTATGACTGACCAGAAATACTCATTCAGGTCATCATAGTTGCACCAAGAAGCGMAAGGTGCCTTTCCATTTTTGCTCTTTTGGGCTTCCTGAGAAATTGCATCACGAGCACTTGAATACAGAAAACAAAGTTGCAGCAGCAACTCCATTGTAAATATTGAGTATGAATTACCTTTTCAATAACACGGTATATAGGTGTTATAACTTTACGAAGGAAAGATTCATCATCCCCGCCATATGAGGGCTTTATGTTTTCTCCCGTCACAATGCTGACATTTCCAGCAAGCAAACCATGGAGTTCATATGCCATCTAATAAACCAATATAATGCAGGTGTCAATCTGCTTCTGTATCCACTATTCATCAGATAGACATTACAGTAGATGGGAAACAGCACTTACATTATGAAAAATATAGCAGAGGCATTCTGGCATGAAGCGCACATTTGCTGCTTCACCCCAGATAAGAAGATATAACCCCATATACAGAACTTTCCTCTGCTGAACTTCATGTTGACCTTGGGGTAGCCTAAATTGGCAGGAAACAAACTAAAAGAATCAGCTAAACCCGCAGGTCAGGATCATAAAATAAAAATAGTTACCCACGTATGTTTGAACATTCTAAGTAGAGATTCCAACAGTATACCTTAAACTGTGCTTTCGACCCAAAAATTTGCACCATGTTTTGTAGTTTTTGAAGAGCTTGTTCATTACAGCATCCACTGCTCGATCATCAAGCTACAAAAACAACAAATTCACAGACCAGTTATAAGAGATTTGATGGAGATCTTACATTCACCTTATGACGTAATATAGGAAAAGCAACAAAAATACATGTACTGTAAGACGAATCGATAAAGAACTGCACTAAATAGAGAACTATGAAAAAGAAAAGGGGAGAGTAACAATCAACCTTGTTCATATGCTCGGGCTTTGGATGTAGCCTTATATGGACATTTGCCAGTAGTATTATCAAATTCTCTCGCTGATTCCGAACATTATCTTTCTGCATAAATAAAACAGCCCACTCATTGAGTCACTTTGTCATCAAGTTCCTATTTCAATTTCACAAGTAACCTATCACTGTTTCATTGAAGAAAAATGGGAGAGGAAACCCCTGTCATAGAAAATTAGAGGATGTGCCTGAAATCCAAACATAGCTTTCAGCCAATCGAAAAGATCCAAGTCATTTGTTGTTTGCCGGTTCTGCTCGCTTGCAGGTGGCCAGGTGAGGCCACGAATGTTCCACAGCGCAGAGATTGCGGCCTTAACCTGTTAGAAAATGATAGTTAAGCATTAGAAGTGAGATTGGAGACAGACAGACCAACAAGAATTTTTAGGTAACCGTTATTCCAAATAAATAAAAATAAACCAGCTAAATGAGAGAACAAGAACTGAGCTGACCCTTCATTTTTTCTTAAATAACCTACAAATTTTCTTGTTAGCTTTGTAATTCCGAGAACATTATAATGTTTCTTATGCTCAAGTTCTTTACTCCCTGAAACTTCCACTGCTATAACCAGGAACAAAGACTATCATAATATTAACCAACGAGGCCAAATCTTCCATGTGGTAAACTCAATGTTTGGGTAGAAGGTTTTGGATGGAAAGGAAGAGAAGAGAAAGGGAGGTGGATTGTCTCTCCTGTTCGGGTAAAAGGATGGGACAGATAAGGCCAGAGAGAGTGAGGCTGTGAAGGATCCAACTTCCCACCAGCATCATCCCTCCAAGATTGGAGAGATTTGGAGGGGAAAATGGACCTCACATCTCCCCTCCCCTTTCTTCTCCTCTTCCTTTCTCTTCTCCTTTTCTACCCAAACAAAGGGTAAGTGTAGCAGCAAATTCTTCCAAAAAAAAAGCAGAAAATTCTCCCTTCATGAACTTAGATTATAGCATCATAACATCTCTTAGCATTGATTGATTATACAACATTGCATGGCATAACGCTGTAATACTGGTTTAAATGTGTAATTGGCAGTTTAATGTACCTCTTCAAGCTGAATAATGGACTGTGAAGCCCCAGCAGCATCCAGTGGAAGTATATTGTAAGGTGCATATCTGTTTTGATTCGCTTCAACATCTCTCGCAGCGGCAATAATCTATAAAACATCCCCAAAAAACAAATTGCATTTAGTTTGGACATTTCATCAAACAGTAACTGAGCAACAAAATAAAAGGCAGTAACCAACCTCAGGGGCAACTTCTTCTCCTTTTTCAGTCTTGGTGACAGCACAAAGAACTTCAAAAAGGACTCCGGCAGTTTGATAAGCCTTGGCAAGCTGGGCTCTATCAGCCTGCTCACCCTGCTCAAAAACTCGAATGTAGTGGGAATAGTAGTGCTGGTAGTAACTCTCGATTTCGCGGGCATCAGTCTTTTTGACACGAAGAGGAAGGCTTGAGGTGTTTTCCTGATTCAATTATTGTTTTCATCATTTGTTTTCAATTGGTATCCATTCAAAGAGAAGGCTATTTTAATAAGCAGAAAGGTGTTTCTACTAATCACCCAATACATTCATGGAGGGAGTAATTGTTAATTTAGTTTTGTAAAATACGAATATACTTTTCGTCAATGAGAACCGGTTTTCATATCAAAGTCAACTAACTTCGTTGCTAATGCTACATGCGATAATTTTCTATGTTTCACGAATGAATTCATGATATATTTTACTACATACGTGTATTATATCCTATGAAGCAATACATATTATTTGCAAATTAGAAATAAGAATAGTCGTGTTTTTTGAAACTAATTTACAACATAAAAATTATTACTCTTCTTTATTTAGCAATTAGAGTTTTGGGGTAAGAGAGAGTTTTGAATTACTATAGAATTTTTTATTAATCAAAATTCTATTATACTACTCTTCACTATTTGACAATAAATTTGTTTGGTAACGAGAGTTTCTAGAYAGAGTTTTGGGATCTCAAAATAAAAAGTTATAAACCCACCTATGATGGGTATTTGGGTAGCTTATAAAAAATAAAAARCTTCAAATATGAGCTTTTTTTTAGAGGTTATGGTCTTATGGACAATGAAAAAGTAAATGACTTCTTTCAATTCTATGCCCATAATTATAGTACTACCACATAATACTCCGTACATAAATGTCATTTTATACAAACTAAATAAACTTTTAGCAATCACCTAAATTTACAAATACATATTTGTGAAAGCTAGTCAAATATTCTAAATAAAAAGTTAAAACTTTATGCCCTAACTTTAAACTATAATAGTTAAACACTAAATTATATTTGTCAAACAAAAAAATAGATAAATAAAATTGTTTTACTCTATTTTCTGATAAATATKATGTGTTTTAAAGCCAATAGAAAATGCACACATAGCTAATACGGAGTAAATTAGTGGGCTGTTGCCCTAACTGTTTTAACCACCCTCATACCCATTTTCACAATTAATATTCAAAAACGAACAAAGCGCGCCAAAAAAAGAGACAGAAAATACAATACCCGTTCTAAACGTTGAATGAGACTCGTCTTGAACTGTCTTACTCCACGCCCTGTTGATTTAGGATCCAACCTATGCGCCTTCTCAAATGCATAGAATCGGCCTATTTTAACAAAATTAGGACTCAAATAAGATTTTTTATTCTTGTGAACAAAATCACAAATTCAAAATATCATGGAAAACTTAGATAAGATTTAGCAGCATTACAGAGGTAAGCAACACGGGGGCGCTCAGGCTCGATTTCGATGGCGACACGAAGAATCGGGACGATTGAAACCAGTGATGATGGAACGACTTCATGATCGAAAACCTCTGTCGAGAAATTTGTAATCGCTGTGTTTCTTGACGGCCTTCTCGTCAGACCCTGTGGTCCAGAGTCGTGCGATGCCGCCATTATTTCTAGCTTTGTCAATCTCCTTCGCTCTCTCTGTTACACAAACCTCTGTTTTTGGTTGTTTACAATCTTCAATGTCGTCGTTTAACCTAATTTCGCATCAATTGAAACAAAACGAATCAAATAATTTCCGAATTCTGCAAATATACAAACAAGTTCGATTCGCAGCATGTAAAACTTCAATAATTTCGCTGCAAAACCTAATATTGATGATATCAAAACGAATTAATTCGGGTACCGTACAAAAGCCACAAATGGAAATATAGCTGCAGAAATAAAATTACCTTAAAAAAAGGTGAAACATGAATATATTACAGGAATGTAGAAGATAATGAATCGCGCAAAAATAGAAAATTATACGAGGTATGAGAAACATGTATTCGCAGAATCGCAAGAAAATCAATGATCACTTCAAAAAAGGTTAAAAAAGCAAAGAAGTTGAAGTTATATTTGGTATGTAGAAGATAACGAATTGCAGAAAACAAAAAATTATGAGAGAAACATGTCAATAAGAAATTAAAAAATGCTCTGCAAAAATATCCATCAACTTCATGCATAAATCGCCAAAAATAAAAGATTATGGAATGTAGAAGTAATGAATCACATTAATAAAAAAATGCAAGATTACTTCAGATACGAGAAACATAAATTAACATGAAAATCAGAAATTCGCTGAAAAATTATTGATCAGCTTTAAATAAAATTTAAGAAAAAAAACACAAAAATTGCAGAGTTATGGAATGTAGTAGATGATGAATCGCAAAAAAATACACAAAATTGCTTCAGAAACGAGAATCATGAATTTACATGAAAATTCAAGAATTCGCGGCAAAAATAATTTGAAGGTATGTGAAAGTATGAAACTCACAGTTGCGTAAGAAGCAGCAATCGAAGTAGCAGATTTTACACACACACACACACACACATGCACTTCGATTCAAGATTGTTTCGCCATTGAAGATGATGAATTAACAGAAAACAGAGGAAATGAGAGAGAGAGAGAGAGAGGGGGGGGGGGGGAAGAAAAGAGGAGAGAGGAAAATGGAGGTTTAGAGAGATAAAGAAGAGAGAGAAAGTAGTAAAAAGAGGTGGATAAACAGAAATTTCGGATACACAGATAAAGCGAGGAAGGAAAGATGTCAGAAGTGGGAAAGGGAATGTATGTTTGTTAGTTGTCTGAATTACTGTGCATCAAATTTACAACCAATTAATAGATTTTATATTCAATATTTATCATATTGTCAATTTTGGATTTGTGAGATGCCAACAATCCCAACATACTTAGGTTTACTTCTTTTACTCATTTACATTTTTACAATTTGTGAGATGCCAACATACTTAGGTTTACTTCTCAAGAGTCATGATACACGCTGCCCAGTGCAAGCATTCATCAATGCTACCCAAGGGTATTTTCGTCTTTTTGCGGTGGGTTCGTTTGATTTTTTGTTTTTTTTATACAAATCATAGTGTGATTTAAGTGTGATTTTGTTATATTCTCGATTCATTTTACCATATCCTAGGTTCATTTTCACTAATCTTAGTATGAGTTTGTCATATCCTACATTCATTCAATCATATTCTATCATTGTGTTATTTTGTTATACACTTGATTCATTTTATCATATCCTGGGTTTAAAATAACCAATCTTAGTGTGATGTTGTCATATCCTTAGCTTGATTCATTTAATCATATCCTATCATAGTGTGATTTTGTCATATTTCACACTTTGATTTGCAAATATATACTTTCTCCGTTTCTTTTTAATGGCAACATTGAGCATGACTCATACTCCTAGGCAAAAATTGATTGTGAGTGTGAAAGTGATAGAGTGAGAAAGTGAGGCATGTGATTAGGAGAGAGATAGGAATAAGTAACATGTAAAAATAGAAAGAAAACAATTGTTGTTATTAATTTGATATTTCTAAATTTAGTGAATGTTGCCATTAAAAAAAAACGGAGAAAGTATGTATATATATATATCGATCGCGCTAACGAACGCCCCGGGGCAATTGATAAGATTTATATTTAGAATATAATATTCATATTTTTAGATATTAGAGATTTAATTTAATATAAGTAAATAAAAGAATATTTATACTTTCCAAAGTAGAAAAAGATTTAATTTGTCAACTCTTAACCAAAATAGCTTAGTTAAACTTTGCAAAGTTAACTCCTAATTTTAGCCTTTCATCCTAGATTATACGCATCATTATTTAGGCTAGTTCATAGAACTAATTTGTATCATTACATATGCTCACATCACAGTGAGAATTGTTAGACAAGTCATATAGAAAAAAGAATATTGGGTATTATGTATGTTGTACCAATATCAAAACATCAATGCATGAGATTAGGTAGCCGTAAGCTTTTTTAGCACCAAAAGCTAGTAGCAGCAGGCTCTTATATTGTTTTATTTTTTCACTTTTAAGAGCACTTACAACCATGATTTATTTGGTCTTGTCTTAAAGAGACCCAAATAATCATGATCTACAATGGTAAATCTTGTGAAGACCCAAAGGATCATGGGATGATGCGTCTTGCTTTGCGTCGTTGCAAGACGAAAATTGAGACGGAGTCACTTGTGGGACCCGCGCCAGCATGGCGCTAAAAAATTATTTTTTTTGCCCTCCAAAAACGCAAAACGACGTCGTATTGTATTGGAAGGAGTCAAAACTCCGCGTTTTGGCTGGAACGGAGGCAAAAAAAATGAAATGGGCCTGACACTGGCAGTGTGACGCGGCCCAATGAGGGGCTTACACGCGGCACTGCCAGTGTAATTAACCCATTGTAATTGTTTTGGGATTTTGCTAATTTCGTGCTTATAAAAAAATTAAAAAAAAAAAATTACCAAAATTCATAACTTTTCAAGATCTACAAATAGACACCCATTTTGCTATATTTTGAAACATTTTTATATTTCTCTTAGTTAACAATTATTTTCGTATTTATWAAATTATTTTAAAAATTGTTTAAATTAAATAAAAATTATAAAAAAATAAATAAAAATTCCCAAAAAATTTCTATAAATTCATTACTCCTGAGCCTTTGGTTCACCACAAAAACATTCCAACCCTCACTTGAAAACACATTCAAGCTTCACTTCCAAAACCTTCCAAAAAATTCCAAAATTCGTTTTAATTTGTGAAAAATTAGCCAAAAAAATGAGTAACTATCCTTACAACCAAGGAAATTCCCATAATGTACCTACATTCAACTCATGGGAAGAATACCAATCCTACACCCAAATGTTGTTATCCAACCCCCCTTCGTTTGCCGTTAATCTCGGTGAACAAACTCCTAGTACTCAAAATTACTCGACTCATAACTTTTCTTATTATCAAGATCCCAACACTCAACATTTTGATGCTCCAACTCCAAACCAGGGAAGCAGTAATAGAGATTGGGTTCCTGAGGAAGACAACGAGGAAGATGATGAAGAGGCAGTTGCTGAGGAGCCTATCCTTACACCGGCTGTTCTAGGCAAGATGTCTAGAGGCTGTCTCTTATACACATCTAGATGTGTATAAGAGACAGAGCTAACACCGTCGGCGAAGGAAGCGCAAAAGAGAGCAACGGTAGTGGAAAGAGACTACGAGACGAAGATGATGTAGATATCGATGACGTTGTCTCCAATAAGAGTGTTAGGCCTGACGGTGTGAAGAAGGCAAAGGCGAAGGCAGCTCAACAACGCAAAGGTAAGGGTGTAGCTTCCAATTCAGAGGATGGTGGTGATTCACTGGGCGAGAGGCTTCAAATGTTCGTCAATATTAAAGGTGACGACATGAGTTTGAGGCGAGAAAAAATAGAAGTGGAGAAGCAAAAAATGAAGTACACTACGCTGCAGATTTTGTTAAGCAAGACTACACCCTTGTCTGCAAAAGAAGAGAAGCTGAAGGATAAATTACTTAGTGAACTTTGTGGGGACGAATAGGTTTAGTTTAAGATTAATTTTTGCCAATAGGTTTTTACCTTTCATTTGAAAGGGTTTTTCCTATTTTAGGCTTAAACATTGTTTTAGTTAGTTAGTCACTCTCAGCATTATGGATTGTATTTGAATGGTCAGTGTAATTTGAGTTGTTTTAATTTCAAATTTGGTTTTAGTGGTCATCATATTTACCGACAAAACCTCAGATTCATTTCAGATGAAAAGACAACACACTGCACAATAATTCAATTTTCATGCATTTGTCAGTCTCTTTAATGCATCACTACACACACAAATTAAAGCTGTAGTAATATATCCCAAAACAGAGCTGAAATAATCTCCAAGAATTGAAATACATGGTACTATGACTCTTTTTTTGTCTTTTACATGCATCAAAACTTAACTATACCCATGTAAATATGACTTACCTAGCTGATACTTAACTTTGAAAATTGGAGTTATAAAACAGTTTGGTAGTAATGGTTTTGGCGGTATAAAATGTATTTCAATGGTTTTTTTACGGTGAGGATATTATGCTTTTGCATTAGTCAAATGATTCATCATCTAACTTAGTAGTTAGTATTGCCTTATTAAACATATACTCTTACCGATCACTATATTGCATTGACTAATATGGGGTATAATCTTAGTATCTTACTGAATATTTTCTTGAATAAGCATTATTTTATTTATGTGAAGAAATTAGAGCAAATTAGGAGCACTATTTATATAAATAAATATAATATAACAAAGATTCTATCTTATATATTCGTCTTATCCAGCACCCTCGGAGCGCTCAATAGCTTTTGCCTATATATACTAGTATTTGATGCACGCGATGCGTGCTTGAATATTTTTTATGCGATAATTTTTTTCTTTTTTTGCATAATTGGTAAAAGTAAAAAATTAAATGTTAAACATTTTAATTTCTAGTTACATTGCCTTGTGTCTTTGTGACTTAGGTCTCCCACCCAAATTTTCTTTTTCTTTTAGTATTTAATTAATATGGATGAAATTATTTTTGAAGAAGTTGAATGCTATGATTTCAAGCCAATAATTGATAATAAAAAATAATCGGTACCTCATTTGTTTGAATTTTTATGTAGAATAATAGTATAGTTTCATTAATGTATGTATATTTTGGTTTGTTAATATATGTTTTAGCAACTATTTGTCTTTTGAATAGATTGAACTTGATATTATTTGTTTATATGTAATATAGAGTACTTAATTGTGTATTAATTGATAAAATAATTTAATAGTATAYTTTTTCATGTTTATTTTGTTAGAATAAATGCATTAAACTTGTGAGCAATTATTTCCATTTTTAGTGTTAAGTTTTATAGCTATATTTGAATTTTAATATATATTTTTAAAATAGTCAAATCATTAAGGGTACCTAGGTAATTTCATAGGGGGGACACCATTGCTCCCCCCTTGGCTTATATAATAGATATATATATATATATATAGGAATAGGATCATGTGAAAAACTATTAAGCGATAAACTATTTTTACCATATATCATTATTGTGGTTCTCACTTCTATCTAAATTTGAAATAAAGTAAATAAATTTTTTTATATGAGTACCTTATTTATCTTTACGAAAATCTCATAGTTGATCAATGTTGCCATATTAAAAAAAATCAACTAGCTATGTATGCACACTATGCATGAACTACACGTAAAATAAATTTCTAATTGATTAAATATAATCAAATGAATTTATAAATAGATTGGTTAATTATAACTGGGATTAATGCTGATATAATTTGGAGCAATTGAGACCAAGGATGGAATCTAGAGGATTTCAGCTTCAAAGCAAGATGACTAAGTATTTGGAATGTCTCTTTGGGTCACAAAGGGGGGGGGGGGGGGGCATGATAGTGTGGTGAGGTTGGACGGAAAAGATCTAACCATGAGTGAGAGTTTAAAATATCTTAGGTCGATTATCGAAAAGAATGGTGATATTGATCAAAATAAGGCTCACAAGATTAATTCATATCAAGATTGCTTAAATGGTCAGGATAGCGGCCACGCAGGAGTATTGTGCGATCAAAGCATCCTTTAAAGTTGAATGAAAAATTCTACATGACTTGCTTGTTATATGGTACATAATGTTGGGCTTCGAAGATGATGCATATTCAAAAGGTAGGAATCACATAGATGCATACTTTGAGTTGGATGTGCGGGAACACTCTATATGATATAGAATCGTAAATGAAGTAGTTATTCATAGAAAGTTGGTGTTGCAGACATTGCGAGCAATATAAAGGAAAATTGCTTTTGTGGTTTGGACATGTAAAACAATGACCCTATGGGGCACTACACCGGTGCGATGGAAGAGTGAGATCAGAGAGATTTCACCCGAGGTAGAAAGAGACCGGAAATGACTTGGTGGGAAGGAGTTAGAAAAGATATGAAGTAGATGAATTTGTAGGGGGAATGAGGCTATCGATCATAGGGGGTGGAGGAGGAAAATCTTCATGAATGACCTCCTGAAATAATCAGTTTTTGTTCATGTTAGTCGATCCCACTTATGTGACTAGGCTTTGATTGATTGATTCATCGATCCATCATTTAATTCTTTTTATATTTTCTTATTATAAGATGAGAAAAGTACTCAAACCCAATAACAATACTAGTGTATGCATGTGTTCTAGAAAAACAATCAATTTTATTGACCTAATTAAAGATCAAAAATGGACAACATTTACTTATTTTTTGGGTTAATATTTTTTAAAAGGTAAAGTAAACGGGTAAAGGATGGTTAGGATAGTCTTCTCTCAAGACTGTAACCTAACCTATCAAATTTCAGAAAAAGGAAAATTTAGCATAAACAAATGGATCAATTCAATGTCCTGATGGAAGGGGGCGTAATAACCCCGGGAAGCAAGGTAATCTGCACAACGGTTAGCTTCACGATAAATGTGTTTTGGGATGAAGTTGGAGAAAGAACGCAATAGAAACTTGACATCATCCATTAGTAGGTGGATTGGCCAAGGGACAAGCAAAAGAATCATGTAAAATATTAATAACGGTGAGATTATCACCTTCAACAACTATATATTTAAAACCAATGTGAGAGGCAAGAAGAAGACCGTTATGGAGGGCAAGGGCTTCACCAATGAGGGAGGAGGCTGACCCGAAATAGTAAGAACAGGAGGCGATAACTTTACCATAATTGTTACGTAATAAAACCCCGCCATAAGATGAGCCATTAATAAAGGAACATCAAAGTTTAGCTTAACATAGCCATGTGGCGGAGGAGACCAGGAGACCAAAATAGACCGTGAAAGAGGAAAGGGATTCGGAATAGAGGGGGAGGGGAGAGAAAGGGGGAAAAAGAAACAATAATACGACCAGACCATTCATGGAAAGAATGAATGCCTCAAAAGAGGGTGACTACAGGGGAAAACACTTCGTTACGAAAAACAGCAGCGTGACGAGATTTTCAAATACTCCAGAGAAGATACAAGTTTAGATGACTGAGATGGAAAAGAGGAATGGATGTGACGTAAGAGGTCAATGAGAGAGGATTTGGACGTAAAAGTGCCAAACGGACAAAGAAATTTTTTGGGTTAATATGGAATTGATAGTTCAATGTAAGATGGGTACTCAAATTATATTATAGAGTTTCTTTTTGTTTTTGGGTTAGATTTTATTTTATTTATGGCAATTTACATCCTCATTAATTGTTATTGCTGGCTAGTAGGTACATATGTACTTCCATGATAAGTTGATAACAATTTAACAAATATAAACATAGCATGATTTGGGTGGAATCACCACATGTGTATCAGATAAGATGATTTTTTTTTTTTTGAAAATTTAGATAAGATGTTGACTTAATTTGTGACAAGTTGAATGTATTGTAATTTAGTTTTTTTTTTTGTTATCTTCAGTGATTGGTTTCAAATCTCTATTATATAAGTGAAGAGAAAGTATATACAATAATATTCTTCAACATTGTAAATTCAAATTCAAAGTAGATGTACAATGCATTAACTTGCGAAAATCAAAATTTCAATCAACTTTAATTACGAGCACACTAAATCATAATATAAATATCATGTTTGACAGAAGAAAAGAAAATTTGAATCTTGCCATTGACAAATTAAGGACTTGAAATAAAATGATAACTACAATAATGAATTGAAATGGGAAAAAAAAATAACTAGAGGTATCTTCAAATTACAATATCAATTTCAAACACAAATTTTTTCAATAAATAAAATCATGTTCATTGCTTGATATATATATATATATATACTAGTATTTTTTGCACGCTATGCGTGCATGTCAAACTAACGTATTTGTAAACATCCATTAGTTATTTGTTCGTGTTACAAACATTAGTACTAAATTTAATTTAATTTGTTATTACATCTTTAATCTATGTTGTGTTTGTAGTTTGTTTGTAAATAAATTTTCAAATATATTATTAAAAGATAGATATATAAAACGGAGGAAAACTTGTGTTTAAATAAAGTGGGAAAAAAAATTATGTATAGTTTTGTTAAAGTACTCCGTAGAAAAGTTTGATTAACATAATAGAGAGTACGATACTAAATGATAATCAACTTATAGTTAGGTTAATATATTAAGTATTAGTAAAATTCATGTTTAAATTTCTTTTCCCGTTCTATTATTAAATTAAGAACTATTGTGGCCAAATATATTTTTATTCAATTTTTCACGCACAATTTAATTTCTAACATGTCGAGTATTCTCCGTATAAAACAATAATTCAACTCCATTGAACATTTAATTGAAATTCAAATTTTTATTCAACTTCAATATGTATGGCAAGAATTAGAAATTGCATTTAATATGCCAATGGACCTTTAATTTAATTTTTTAATTTTAATTTTTTAACCAGAGACATTTAATTCATTTAAGGGTATGATTGTATTTTTGAGGGGGACACCATCTTCTCTCCCCCTTCACTTTATATAATAGAGATATGTATATATATATATGATGGAGGAAGTATTTTGTTTTTATATTTTGTGATTCTTTGTACTGTGTAAAAATTTTTAAGATAATATGATGGCGTGATATATTATTCGAGAAGATGTCAAATTCACATTTAAAGTTAAAAAATACAATCAACATTGAAGAGTTCATATAAAAATATGTGAACATTTAAATCACTATTAATAATTAGTTGAGTTGTTAAGTATGTCTAATGTCTTAAGAGGGATCAATACACATGGTGTAACGATATTGCTTGGCACCTTTTTTAATATATGTTTATAGATTGGCAAATGCTACACTTTTTTATACGGAGTATATAAAAGCAAATATTACACTTATGAGTTTTGACCAAGTATGTAATTTTGTTATTTATTTGCTTTGCTCTACACGTATGTTTACCCCGGCCATTACATGCATTTAACCAAAATAATAATGATTTACGGAATACATGAGAATAAAAGTCTTTTACTCCGTATGAAAAACATGCCAACTCTCTAATTTATATACTGGCCGAGTAATTTGCTTCCAAAATCTAAAAAAATATTGTGATCGAATTCAAATAAAAGATACCTAGAATAATGAATTGAAAATTTTAGCATCTAAATTTCACAAAGATGTCTTATTGTTATGTCTTATTAAGATTAGATTTAGGCCTTGTTCTCTTCAACTTATTTCAACTAGTTTTTATGTGCACGTGATGCGTACTTAAACCTACGAAAAATCGCAATTAATGAAAAATAATTATATAATATTTATTTAATTAAAATGATTAAGAAATAGTATTTGCTATTATTATTTCTTTTGGAATAGCTTATTAACAATATAATTTATTTTAATTGTAATTATTTTGTAAATAATTTTGACTTGAATTCAAAATATATTCTCGTATGTTTTAATTCAATTTGTATAATAATGTTGAATTGATATATTTGAGTTTAGTCACGTCATAAATGTATTGTCAATTTTTAATAGAACAATGAAGTTAATAGAATAGAAAAGGATCGGAGTACTTTAACACATCAATTTATAACTTTTTTTAGTTAAGGGTATTATAGTCTTTTAGGCACATAATTTCATTAAGGGTATTAACGTATTTTAAGAGGGGGGACACCATCTTCCTCCCCCCTTCCCTTATATAATAGAGATAAGTTTCAGTAAAACTAAGTTCAATTCAGTACTAATAAGTTTAGTTCAGTTCAGTAGTAATAAGTTAAGTTCCGTAAGAATAAGTTCAGTTCAACAAATTTTAATTGACAAAAACAGAGCCTTAATATTTGGTTGCATTTTTTACGAGGCTTCAATGATTCATGTAGAAACTAAAATTCACTAATTAAAACGGGAAATTTCTAATCAATTATGGAGATTTCAATTATGGAGATTGATTTAATAAATCAATCCAGTGGCATATTAATATAGGGTTTCGTAATTATGTGCAACTTTTGGGTTAATTAAGGACATATTTTGACCCCAAAATTTACACATAATTACGAAACTCTATACAAATATGTCACTAGATTGATTTATTAAATCAATCTTCAGGATTGATTAGAAACTTCTCAATTAAAACTCTCATTTTATTACTAGCTTTAATAAATGTTTTTAATTTCAAATGTTTCATATATTTCTAGCAACAAATCTTCCTCGCCCCTCTCTAAAAACCAAAAAAACCTTTTGGTGGTCGCCACAGGCTACCAACATCACAGTTCTTTCTTTGTTTCCTTAGTCATTAATAATTCTCATTACTATCACTTTATGAGAGATTTCTTCTCAATCTCAGGTTTCTTCTCTACTTTTGTAGGAGTTTAGGGTTTGTTTTTCTCGTCTTTCCTTATGGAAAGTTGAAATTATTTATTTTTACGATTTTATTTCATAGTATGAATTCAAGGGTTATGAGTCGTGTAATTTTTAAATTGACATTAAAATTGAGGATGATCTACATGGTCATCAAGTTATGAATTTTCTTCCCAAAACTATATCAATTAAGAAGAAGTACTCCCATATAGAAGGTTGCATATATCTCTATTACATAAGGGAAGGGGGGAGCCATGGTGTCCCCCCTATGAAATTACCTAGGTACCCTTAATGATTTGACTATTTTAAAAATATATATTAAAATTCAAATATAGCGGGCTATAAAACTTAACACTAAAAATGGAAATAATTGCTCACAAGTTTAATGCATTTATTCTAACAAAATAAATAAGAAAATTATACTATTAAATTATTTTATCAATTAATACACAATTAATTACTCTTTATTACATATAAACAAATAATATCAAGTTCAATCTATTCAATAGACAAATAGTTGCTAAAACATATATGAACAAACAAAAATATACATTAATGAAACTATACTATTGTTCTACATAAAAATTCAAACAAATGAGGTGTCGATTTCATCCATATAAATTAAATACTAAAAGAAAAAGAAAATTTGGGTGGAAGACCTAAGTCACAAAGAAAAAGGCAATGTAACCAGAAATTAAAATGTTTAACATTTAATTTTTTTTTTACTTTTAGCAATTATGCAAAAAAAGAAAAAAAGTATCGCATAAAAAATATTCAAGCACGCACCGCGTGCATCAAATACTGTGAACAATCGCGGATTGCACTTTATTAAATCTAATTTCTTATCACCATGATTACTTTAAAGAAAATTTTTCTTGATTGATTTAAATTGTATTTTTTTTTTCTATAATGCTTATTGTAGATGCATCATGCATGCCATTGGCTTTCAATTAATGAAATTTTATCTTTTCCTTAAAAAATGACCACAATATATTCTATTGAAATTGCTTATACCAATAATTATTGAAGAATTTTTTATGATCTAAAGTAGAGTTAATAAGATATATAGCTATAATATTTCGTAATTGTTTTGCCAGTAGAAGTCGGATTTAAAGAATATTCATGGTTTATTGTCCATGGAGCAGTGGAACCTAGAATGCACACCAATTTCATAATGTTTTCATCCCTAAATGAAATTGATTGGGAGTATATATGAGTGCATGTATTTTCAAATAATTTTGTTAAACTTACATATAAGTGGTCATGAGATGTAATTTTCGCAAACTTGGCCTAAAAAACACCAAATTTGGGGCCGGGCAATGTGCATAAAACAACATCAACTTGCTTGGATGCACATAATAATACCAACTTAATTGAATCTCAGGTGCAGCGCATAGCATAAATGACATATTTTGCAAGTAATTGAGCTTCAAGTTGGTGCAATCGAGCTTCGAGTTGGTTTTGTCGTGTGCCCAGTAATGTGTAGTTCATGCTATGCGTTGCACCCGAGTTTCGAATTGGTGTTGTTATATAGTTTACAATTTTCAATAACATATTTTTTATATAGTTGTAATTACATGCATGGTTTCTATCTCAAAATGGATTTAAAGTAATTACAATTTTCAATAACATATTTTTGATATACGATATTTAACAAGTAAACGCATGCATATAAATCACGTGGACACCATCACTCTTTCATATTCTCCATTTTAAAAGTTATGCATGCACGTTTGAAATTTTGATAATATTCACATTTTCAAAGCGAGACTGAATTTTCTAAAATTCTTATCAATGAGTACTAGCTAAGAGAATATCTAGAATTATACAGATTAATTTTTACTAATCTATAATCGTGGATACTAGCTATGTAGCACGAAAATGCTTCGAGTTTTCGAAACGGAGAAACGCCGGCTGTAAAAATCAAGGAAACGAGAAATGTTAATAAAATAAAAAATAATAATTTGTTTTAAAAAAAGATAAAAAGACAAGAAAAACTTTAAAATTGTCTTACCAATAAAGAAATATATTTAAAATATCATATAATGATATAGATACGCACATAGTTTAAAATGTGCGATAAAATTATATTTCATTGAAATAAAACATCAAATTATTATTAACAAAAAATTTCTCTTCTCCTACATTGACACATTAGATGGATAATGTGAAATTAAAGGAGAAAAATAACCAATAACCAATGATTCAAAAATAAATAACATCACATAATATATACATCATTCATAAGAGTAATGCGAATAGCTAGATATTGAAAATGAAATCGACAATCTATCTTAAAATACATTAGTTGAAGGTTTAAAATCTATTTGCTTTCAATAAATTAAAAATTGTGTGTTTGTAAGTTATAAATTTTACGAAACATTATTTTTGTATATCAAGATCGTAGAGTTTCTAATATAGGAAATGTTACTTTCGTAGAGTTTCCAATATAGGAAACGTTTTCGATTTTCATTTCAAGTTTCAGAAATGTTTTCGAAGAGTTTTCAAGGAGTTTCCAAGTTTCCAAAATGTGGAAACTCTAAGTCCTAGAGGTTTTCGTGTTTCATAGGATACTAGTGTTCGAATATGTAAGTTGACATGCATGAAAAACTAAGAAATGGTAGCTTTTTTTGATAAGAAAACTAAAAACGCTTCATTTGACGCTTATAATTTGACAAAATCGATAAAACTTTAACAGACATCCATAGAGCTTATGAATTTTATGCATTAATAAAACTGATTTAAATAAACATCGCCTTAAGAAATTCCCTTCATCCGAAGCAATATAGATTTGTGAGTTTATGCAAATTCGGCATTCTATTTGTTATTGCGTAGTTGCGTCGGCCTGTAAACGTCTGAAGTCTTCCCAATAATGATAAATAGAATGAAACCGTGTCTGTTTCAGCCCTTAGGTGAGACACTAATTTGTGAGTTCGGGGAAGACTTCCTCTTGACGCTGTGAGTGAYTTCCTTTCCAAGCCAAAGATGAGTTTCTTCACTAGTTTGAGTCCGTACACGTACACGTGTGCCCGCCACGTACACCTGCAAAAAGGCGAGTAATCCCTTGGGATTATCGCCCCTCCGACGCTCAAGTTAGTGTTTGTATAAAGAGGGGAAAAAGAGCGTAAAAGAGGAAAGTATTGATTGATGTTCTAATTTTGGTATGTATGGAATGTGTCCTTTTTTAGGAAATATATGGGTATTTATAGACCCATGAGAAATGTAGGATTGTGACAAGTGTCACAATCTTGTAAGATAGACCTTAATAGGCTTTAAGTGTACAATTGGGCTTAAAGAGTAAGACCCAACATTTTTAATATGGTATTTTCGTATTATTTTACCATATTATGATTTTGAGTTATTGGCCAATTGCCTAAGATTTGGTCACATTTTGAAGAAAACGGCCCTAAGTTGCATAGGGCACAACATTTGTACCCCTCAAGCGGTTTGATGTTAAAGGTAAATCCCCTTGAAATTTGAGTGAAACTTCATTTACATCAAATTCCTAGTACGATTGACAAATATGTCTTATCTGAAAGATGGAGCTATATTATTTGTCTGATAGTCTGGGTATAAGTATGCTTAACTCTCTAGTGGAGAATAACGGTGAGATCCCTAATTTACCAAGTATAAGTATTGATTGACTCGATTTGGCCTAGTAGGGCGGTCGATGCAATCAATACCATTGGTTGCCTTAAACCGTGGGGAGAACCGGAACTTATTAATTCATGCCCTTGATTAAATCAGGTTACGTCCGTCTTCTCCAACAACACTTGAAAAATATATAACACTTCACCAAGTGACCTCGCTCCATATTGAAAATCACAATGTAAGCTCTTGTATTGTATTAGTTGTAACAATTGGAGTGTTGATGCCTCGTAATACTATACTTAGCACTTGTACTTGTTTTAACAAGTAGTAAATTAATAAGTATGATGTGGGCCATGAACTTACTTGCCTTAGCTTGTGCTATGTAGCCGTGGTAAAACAAGTTGAAGCAGCATGGAAAATGTGATTTAATTAAGTAAAAGGGCGCCACTGTCGCTTTGGGCTACTGTGTCTCTACCGTGGAGTAGTGCAATAACAGAAGCATACATCCTTTGTTGCTTTTTTTCTTTGACAACTAAGTATGCTTCGAACACTTTTACTCTTCTTCTCCAATTAATTACCCAAATATTTGAAGACACCATTGTTGAAAGCTCGTAGTTACTTGAATCACAACGTAATCTTCTTCTTTTCATTTGAATCTGTTCAAAACAACAAGGCCTTTGGCATAATGTTCCCGGCAACCTTGGTCGGCTAGTGTTGGGGTTGGATCCTGAACGCCTGAGAAAAGCTCGGCCAAAGGCTCGTGAAGTGCCGAGGCCACCTTAGTCGGCATCAGTACCCAAGGAAAATCCAGGTGGTACCTCGGCCACCTGGTTCGGCGAGGTAAGCGGTGAAGGTTCAAAGGTGGCACCTCGGCCACCCTTCTCGGCATCATTACCCAAGAAAAATCCAGGTGGTACCTCGGCCACCTGGTTCGGCGAGGTAAGCGGTGAAGGTTCAAAGGCGGCACCTCGGCCACCCTTCTCGGCATCTAGGACCCGACGAACTCGACCACCCGTCTCGACAACTAGGACCCGACGAGTCCGGCCACCCTTCTTAGCAACTAGGACCCGACGAGCCCGGCTACCCTTCTCGGCAACTAGGACCCGACGAACCCCCTTTGGCGAGCTTCCTTCTTCGGCAACTAGGACCCGACGAGCCCCCTTTGACGAGCTTCCTTCTTGCAGTAAACTTTCCTTATCTTTTCATTTTTTTTTTTTTTTTTTTTTTAGCACTATATAAATCATTATTAAGATTACATATTGAGACATTGACAACTACGCATATTCGGCATATACAAGATCAAAGTCATGAATTAAAGCATGACTATGTTAAGGCATATATATATAGATATATATATTTTGTTTATATTAAAAAATAAGAACAAGGGACCCCATGTTACTAACTCACATTTGGACCAAGATGAAATTGCATCTCAAACCCATTGAATTGAACATCGATTGGACTTAATTTATGGACAAAAATACAAGTCCAACAATAAGCCCATGAATAAAATTATGGTAGATGACCCAAATTCGTGAATTCTTGAATATTCAACGAATTGTAGCAATCTGATCGACCCATAAGAAACTTGCAAATCTTGACTTTTGAAGCTTGACTTGTGACTTGTGACTTGTAAAACTTTTCCCTCCAAAGGAGGATGTCTATAAATATATGTTTTTAGAGAGAGAAATTTCACTTTCCTTATAGTTTTCTCTCAAATTGCAGAGGATTTCTCTCAAATTATTRAGATTTTCTCTCAAAGTYCCTTTTAGGACGCCCAAGTCACAACAACAACTTCAACTCGGCTAGGCTCGCACCGTCAGGTATTTTCTATTCTTATTCTTTGATTTGTAACTTGTATATATTGTATAATGTCGTCGGCATCTAGTTCCGCATCACATTCAATTTTGAATAAGCTGAGAGTTGGGGGCCTCCTGCCCAGACCAACATCTACTGGGTCGGTGGGCACCCAAGAATCAGTGRCTCCTCTATACTTAGRGAATAAATCGCCTTCTTCCCCTCGTGATTTCTTGCAGKGGAAAATGGCGAGAACTAAACTGACGGCGAAACGCCCTCTGCGTCGACATCCTTGGCAAGTGTCCTCTTCTTCATCAGAGGAAAGAGATCCTTTGATAAATCATGAACCCCAACCGGATTCGATTGAAAATAAGTATATGGATATTGAAAATGACCCTTCTAATGACATGGAAGTAGAGGATGACTCTGCAAATGTTGGGATGTCATAYAATGTTGATGATGATTCTCGCATGGGCGAGGAACAAATTGTCYCAAAGGGGAAAAAACCCATGATGGAGGGCTTTGATAGAG
Source organism: Bassia scoparia (assembly GCA_008642245.1). Taxonomy (NCBI): domain Eukaryota; kingdom Viridiplantae; phylum Streptophyta; class Magnoliopsida; order Caryophyllales; family Amaranthaceae; genus Bassia; species Bassia scoparia. The sequence goes on from SNQN01005729.1 coordinate 42,241, forward strand.
ATGAGGACAGTGATGATGCCAACGATATATATGGTGTTGATGGAGTTGAGGAGGTGGACGCAGATAAACTTCCAAAAAAGAAAAACTCCAATCGACAAGACGACCCAGAGGAGCTGGCCAAAAGGAAGGCCGATGAAGAGGCTGCTGCCTATCAACAACAAGTCTTCAAGGAAGYCGAAGAGAAGCGGCAGARGGCAGCAGCTGAAGCTCAGAAGAACAAAACTCCTTCCTAGCTTTATTTCCAGTACTCTTTTTGTAATTAAGTATGTAGACTTGCCGAGTGCTAATTCGAATTTGAACTTCAATTTTCTCAACTTGTAACATGTTTATAATATCAATGAGAAAACCAACTTTTGCTGAACATTGCA
>SNQN01005730.1:0-42600 GCA_008642245.1 Bassia scoparia
GGCTACGGACGCGTTATGTTTGCGGGTCTCTTTGGCCTTTTTAACCGGTTTTTTAGACTTTTTTTTGTGTAAGTGATAGATGTAGGATGGATTAGTGGGATTATGACTCCCCAATCGTACTCTTGATTTCATTTGTATACTTTAATGTCTCAATTAGTAATGAAATAATGACAGTCCTTYCGTTTCCCATCCTACTCTCCTCGAGGCGTGATAAACCAAACATTGTAGATGGGATTAGCTGGTCTCTCACAAGGGTATCTTTGTCTTTACAGAGGTAGTCTTTAATATAGACACACCTTATATCAATATATAGACAATCTTAATTTTCACATGGACACAACTTTTAGTAGATCACTATTCTAAATTCATAGACAACCATTTGCACTTTGTAGTATGTAACATGAGGTAGGAGATCTGACGGTTGGGACCCACGTCAACTGCTGCTGTCTATTGGCACACGTGATTGATGATAACACTAACCTTTACATGAGATTTCCTTTTTTTTTTCTCACTTTTTTCACCAGGCAATGGACCCACCATTTTAATAATAAAATAATAATTTAACAAGTGTATGGGCTTTTCTATCTCTTGTTTTCGAGCTACACTTCCTCTACTCTCCTCCCTCTGTTATTCCCTTTTTGTTTTTGCATATTTGTCAAAACAATTATTTGACGTTAATATTATAATAAAAATGGGATTTCTAGTGAAATACCTTTGAGATTTTGCGTTTTATTACAATATGTCACTGCAAAAAATTCTTCGTTTTACAATATACCCTCGAGGTCTAGTATCTTTCAACGTGATAACCAAATATTTATAAAAATTTTAAGTGAGGTCAACCTTTAATTGACGCGGGATGAGTGGTGGAGTGGGGGTAAGTGGTAGGAGGAGTGGTTGATGTTTTTTTTAAAAAAAATAAATTATACTTAATATGTTTGGTTAAATTTAACTATTAAGGTTATATTGTAGAAGGGTACCAAACCTCGGATGTATATTGTGGACGAAATTTTTTACGAGGATATATTGTACGGAGTAGAAAACATAAAATCCACTGGGTATTTCATAGAAAATTCCAATAATAAAATTAATTATTGAGCTTCAATTAAAACTAATCAAGATTAATAATAATTGTTCTCGTCAACTGAAATTTGTTGAATTGGACTTAGTTTTACTGAACTGAACTTATTACTACTGACACCTTAACAAATTTCTTAAGAATTAAACTTATTTTTACCGAACTAAACTTATTACTACCGAACTGAATTTATTTTTACTAAAACCTTAACAAATTTCTTAAGGATTGAACTTATTTTTATTAAACTGAACTTATTTTCATTGAACTGAACTTATTACTATTGAACTGAACTTATTTTTACTAAACTGGACTTATTTTTACTGAAAATTATTGAAATAAGTTGACGAGAATAGGGCCCAAGTCCTCAGTTCCTCATATGACTATATTATTATGTTTTATATATTGACGTTTGATAGAGAATATATTATATTCCTGGGCTGAAYCATTAGCTTAARCTTTTGGTTGAGATGACTCTGATACCATCTTAATTGAACCATCTCAACAAAAAAGTATATTCTTTATCAACGCTAATTAAATTTGAAGATTTTTGCAACTTATGAATGATATATCAAGGTTTTTAAATAAGATACCGTATATAATATAGCATGCCAAAAGGAACGAAATGAGTACTTATTATTATTGCTAATGAATTATTTTGTACAATTTTGCAAAACGTACTATACACACTAATGTAACTTCAATTCATACTCGGTCCAAACATATACCAAACTCTAACGGAGTGTTTGGTATGATTGGTTAACATAAATGTAAGGGTGAAGATTTTGACAAGGAGTGGAAAGGATAATAAAAACTGTTACCTTTTAGACTTTGATAGTTTTTTGGTATCCTAATGAAATGAAAACAACTTAAAAGCTCGTGATTGTAAAAACAAATGTGATTTGTTTTGTACTTTGATAGATTTCGTAACAAATAATGAGGGGATTTTGTTACCCTCTTGAAAAAAATATTTATTACTTACAACCCATATTAAACAATAAGAAATGAAAAATTACTTGAATCTCTTTTCTGCATCAAAATTATCAATACCAAGGTAAGATTTAATTTTAGTGTATGTATGTCGTCTTTTGATAAGAATTGCATTAAAGCGTTTCAAGTAAAACACTAACTTGTTTTTTTTCTAATTATTAATCAATTCTTAGGTATTTATATGATATCTATACTAATATTTAAAAAAGTCCTCAAACTCTAAGTATGACATATCATCCCTTCTCTTTTTTTTTGGTAAAAAGAGGACTTAGAATAAAACAGGCCAACAACAAACAGACAGAGTATGGCAGAGGGTGGAAACTCTGCCTTCACACACTAAAGTTAGTTACATCAGCCAATTTGAGTTAATAAACATTCCATGCTACATGGCACAAATAGAGCCATCTCAGCCATGAGCATTGACCTAAGAAATCCGGAGGCTTATCAAAAACTACGAATTATCCGCCTTGCTGCACAGTCTTCCTTTGCCCTCTTTGCAGTAGATCCGCAAGCATGTTTGCCCTTCATTCTTCCCTTGAAAGTAATCTGGATGCCTTATGTTGGTGTAGGAGCTCCCTGCAATCATGATAACAGTCCTATATTGGTGATCAGTCACCTTCGATTCGATATACAATCCACAGCTTCCAAGCAATCGTGAAACTAAACATGTTGCCATAAAGGTGCAAGATAATATAAGGGCAGTCTAATAGCAAGTAGTTCAGCTAGGATAGCTGTATGCACAGTAGCACCCCATAAAAATTCTCTAAAACAATCCCTGAAATTCCTGACACTTGCCCCCATGCGTGCTCTACCCGTGGTTTTATCCAAGCTCCATCACATTAATGAGCACCTTGATCCTAGCGACATTGGTACATTGGTGTGATACTAGGGGCAGAACTCCCCTCTTCCGTGTGTCCTGCCCTGCGAATTGCACACTCCGATGGCCCTCGTGGAATTGTAAGAACTCCCTAGTGGCTCTCTTGATAGAGTACACAACACACCTCTTCTTATATTCTTCCTCTGGAACACCACAGTTCCGTCTCTTCCTAGTGTACCAGCAAACAAAAGGGAAGAGATGGGCATGGTATACTTTCCAGAGACCTCCTTGTTTTCCAAATTCATTGTGATCCAAGATGGGAAGCGTTGTTCCTGTGGATATCAGATGTTGGGGAAAGTAGACCAAATTTCCTGAGCTCTCACACAGGTTTATGACATAGTTTTTCATTCTCAACTGGTTATGGCAGAAAGGGCAATGGGAGAAAGACACATCATCCCTTTCGTTTTTTTTCTTAAAATTACCATTGTCATCATTAAAAAAAACATCATCAAATTTTTAATTTTGTTTTAAAAAAATAGAATTGTGGTTAAATTTCAAATATTTAATTTTATCTTATAAAACTTTTCAATTTTCTATAATTTTCTCTTTTTTACTTCTCATTTCTCCTTTCTCTTCTACTATTTAAATAATAAACCTTTTCAATATTTAAAATTTCTATAATCAAAGCCATGCATTGTGCATGGGCCAAAAGTTAAGCTATTTTATAATAATTTCAGTTAGATATATAACGTGATATGTCAATGTAGCAATTATTAATAAGGCAGCCATAATTTGCATTGGATGAATTGGTATTGTTTCATGTGTGTACAGTATATATATTATATAGAACAATGCATCCTTCTTTTCGTGTCAAATGTCAGCAGATATCGCAGTTTATCCAAACTCAAATTTTCTCAACATTATGTCTTCAGTTTTTTCACTCACTGTTTACTTTCAAGACTCACATCAAAACTTTTTATACTTTTACACTTTATCTCAAACTCAATTCAAGACTCGCGTATTTTTTATAAAATTGATATGCATTTAAAAAAAAAGGTATTTAATTAAAAAGAAAAAGATTTCAATAAAAATTGAACAAGCGTCCAATATGAGTCTTGAGTTGAGTTTGATTTTGAAATCAAAACTAAACTCAAGACTCTGGAAAGTCTTTTGCTATGTTATAAGGCTTGAGAGAGTCTCAAGCTAAGACTATTCTCAGGACTCAGGGTAACTTCTCAAGTCTTTTTGGTATTTCATCATCCAATTGATCGGCCATTCAACCACATCCATTACAAATACTTGTAAGTTGTAACTTGTAAGCCTCTAAACTTGTAAAGCGACTACATCCTATGATATTTACAAGTTTACTCTAAATTCTTGTATGTCTATTTTTTTGGATCGGACATGGATACATCTGCTCATGCTTAAGAAAACAACCTATCTCACTATCTTCATATCCCACGGATTATTAAGAACCTACCTCTAACATATTTTGGGTTAGTAAGCGCGCAGTATGAAATTGTTAATGAACCTCTATGATTGAAATCCTCTTAATTCTTATGCCTTTTGTATTATCTTAGGATTATATTATGGGTTATTATACCCGTTTCTTAATAGTTGCATAAATATCATACATCAATAATAATAAGACAATCACACAGTTTATGGAGTGTTTGGTAAGATAATTTGATGTGGAATAGATCAAAATAATCGTTCCATTTCTTATAGGTTTGATACAAGCTATATTAACAAATATCTGTTTTCGAGAGGTAACCAATCCCTTGTAACCCTTGTCAAAATCTAGTATGTTTGTGCAGGCGATTTCGTGCATACGTATAATTTACAATTCAATGAATGAAGGAACAATATTGAAAAATCATTGTTAGTGTTCAATAATATGACACCTCATACTTAAAATGACTACTCATTGAAAAATTTTTAAAGCATTTTTAATATATATATATATATATATATATATATAATATTATATATATATATATATATATAATATTATATATATATAATATATAATATGAATAATAACCCAAGACTTTTGATCGTTGAATAAAAGTAGTAACAAACATAACAACATGAAAATATTAGGTAAAAAAACTACATAAATGAAATGATAGATGGATGGAGTTTCAACCATAACAATCGTAACTTGTAAATTACATATTTATAAAAAGGCACGAGTACTATCAATTCAACTATTCAACACTAAAATTTATAATGTGAATCAAGATGTATATTGCATGATTCCATAACATTAATTATATGTTTCGCACTTGGTTGCTCACTTTGAATTTACAATAAAAATGAAAGAAATATATTGACATTGTATAAAAGCATTGTGCTTGAAGTTAAGAATGAAGAGTGAATTGTATGTGTTGTTATACAGTACAGTATGCAAGTATTTGTTTAAGCCAACTATTTTATAAAAATTCATATAAGTTCATAATTTGTGTCCAAATTCATAAATGGTATACATATTGTATCAATTCATGATATAAGTAACATAATAGGGGCTAAATTCATTATAAATTAATATTATGTCCAAATTCATTATGTATTTAGTGTCTATATATTGTCCTTTTGGTAATGACATGTAATTGAATTTTTTTGAACTTTGAGTTGATTGATTTTTTATTATATTTTTCAAAAACTATATTTAAAGTTCTAAGGGTAATATGTCAAAGTTCATTAAGGGGGACACCATTAGCTCCCTGTGCTTATAAGAGATATAAATGATATATAGTGGAAACAAATTCATTTATTTCTTAAACAATTAAAACTTCATTTTGTTTCTAATCGCTAGCTTAAGGAACCAAATAACTAATTCAAGTAAACATTTTTATTGGACAAAGTTGTATTATCCAATGCACAAGAAAATCATCATATGTCATTTAAAATGACTTCTAAATAATAGAGGTTAATATATAGCCAAAAAACTATTACGAATTATACATAAGTAAATATATATTCAAATTATTCAAAACTAATAAAGGTCATTATTTCTGAAAAGATCATTTTTTACTTTGAATCTGCACGCATCATAATATTATTACACATCAGAATGCACTAAAGATTTCTATTTTGACATTGTCACTTATCAACTTCTTACCAAAATTGAATTTGCATTACATTTATGTTAATCATACCAACACGCTTTTAATCTTAGAACCGAATTTCGCCCATATGTCACGGGACATTGGGCAAAGGATTTATATATTCGAATACTACACAATCCGGACAGGTTAAGACATACGCAGTGTCTACTGCCTATAAATGCTCCTTTCGTTCTCGAGTTGATTCATTGCATAATAATATTTCCTTACTTGTTGGTTTGACAGATTCGCTTCTCTAATTAAATTCTTACAATTTTCTTCTCAGTTATTTTTTATTTTTGGTAGTCCATTTCAAATAAAAATGGTTACATGCTTCAAGTATTTCACATGAACAAAGGTCAAAGGTGAAGAACAGTTATTGGCAAGAATTGTATTGTTCAGGCAATTACTACCAACTTTTATTGTTATTCATTGATCTTCTTCTTCTTCTTCTTCTTTAATGATAGAAAATATATTATATATTATTTTATTTAGTTTATTTATTTAATCTTATTATCCTAAGTTGTATTGTTTCAAGGCAATTCTATCTTTTACTCCAACTTTGTTCTTCATTCTCTTTCTTCTTCTATTTATTCGTATTTATTTATAATTAATTTTTGTTTATTTTTTATTTTTAATCTTAGTATTTCACTAATTTGTTAGCTATAGATAGAATTTCTAGAAACATGATAAATCTTCAATCCTCACCTTATTAATTTTTTTATTTTTTTTTTAAGGACCTTATTTAATATTTTTTTTATTACTTTTTAGTGAGTGGAATTTATTTAATAATTTTATAAGCCGTCAATAATCATTAATTTGTGTTTATGCTTACTTTTCAGGACAAGATATATCCCCTTAACATCATGTTGTTATGAGGAAGCATACAAGGCATCTCTGAAAAAGATGCACCAGAGGACCATGGTGATCGCGGACCTCGGCTGCTTCGTCGCGGCCCACGGCCCTAGACGCGGGTGACGAGTAATCATTCAACGGCCGGTAAACGCCAGGTGCCCGGAACATGGGACCTCAATCACCACACCAGGTTCATGGTGTTCTTGAATGACTTACCAGGGAATGACTTTCAATGGGGTGTTTGCCATCACTTGTGTAATTTTCACGAGAAATTGAAGGATGGTGGTAAGAGTGACGAAAGTAGGGGCCCCCATGGTTTTGTTGCAGGGCTTCGTCTGGTGAGTATTCTATGGAGGTTGCTTTCGCCAGCCTCCTTGCATTTTGTCCACTCTTCTTCTAGCTTGCACTGGCTCTCTCGGTTACTTAACGACTTCTGATCTACTTCATAATGTTTCATTTTTAAATTATTTTTTACATATTTTACAACGGCTAGTATAATACATATAATTAAGAGTAAAAAAGTTAAATAGAACAGACTTTTATGAACTTCTGAATTACAAATAATGGTGATAACAAAATAAAAGGTTGTTGAAAATGGAATAATAGTCTGTGATTAACATTATGAATTACGGTTATAGTAAAAGTTAGGATATAGAATTGAATGAAATGAAGAGAAATTGATGTGATGATGAATTGTATAGTAAAAGGTTGGCATTGATTATACCGCACAGACACCCACCCTCACGTCCCACACTAGGTTCTTGGTACTTTGTTTAAACGCACAATCGCGCCATCTCTCAAATGAGATGTGCGGATAAATATATTATGTATTTTTTAAATAAAATTATTTTTAATATTGACATCAATTAAATTTATTCTCCTTATGATTTTTATCGCCTATATTGTATGGTTAGTTATATATAGTAAAATGTAGAATGTGACACTATCAGTTGCTTTTTTTGTAGTAGTGCTACAAACAACAATTAATAACAATTCTGTATGAACAAGTTGAACAACTATTATTAATGAGCAACAAAGGTGAATCTGTGTAACTATCATAATTTGTTTATTGATGATCGTGATATGTTAATCACATTGCTTCCCATCCATGGCTCTTCGGGCGTCGAATTTTGATATTATAAATGCATGGTCTTATGAATACCGCTGTAGACATAGCATGACATGCATTTTAGGTAATGATATATCGCAATTTTCTAATAAAATGGTATTTTTGAGAAATTTAATGACAAATCTACATATTATTCAAGATACATTATGCAACTCTTCAATTTTTTGTGGTTTATTAATTTATCGTCTCAACTAAACTAATGAGTAGCAAATACTTACTATAGTATTGTAGTAAAAAAATTTAGTGAGTAAAAAAAAACGGAAGAAGTTATATAGAGTCGTCCTTACTTACTCCAGTGCAAAAGGTAGTAGGCCTTTGATAGCCTCATAGCAATAATTAAGTCCATGCAAACATAATCTCTAATATATTATTGACATGTGATAACCTCCCCTCAAAGAATGTGGATTGAGATATAATATGGAGTCTATCTTTGTACACCATATCACTTTGTTTGGTTAATAGAAATGGATGGAAGGCGAGTGAAATGATTTAGAGAGTGCGAAAATCATTGAGGTGATTTTGTTAAAAATATAAAACCCACTTGTTTTGTACTTTTTCTCGGGCTTCCCTCGGGGACATAAATTATTAATGTTCCATAATTTTCCGACTTCAATCTGTTATTTAAACAATCTTAGAATAATAATTGTCCCATTCATATACAACAACTAGTAATAAGATTACAGTAGTTGCTTTTATTTGGTCAACGCTAATCCTATCTAAGAAAGTTATGTCGAACACGTCCTTTAATTTACTAAAATTTATCTATAATTTGTGCCAAAATTAATAAGGTAATAGCTGAGAGGGGCTTCTCCACGTTGGGAATATGATAAAAGATTTTTTTTTTGGTTGAGCATACATGCAATAATTTTTTCCATTTCTTAGTTTGAATTGTAAAAGGTACTACATGAGCATGAAGTATTTTCAAAAGAAATTTAAGGCTAGAAACTTTTTTTTTAAAGAGAAAAAGAAAACGCGATGTGTTAATTCATCCTACTTTGTCTCCTTGGAATATTTAAAGAAATGATTTCTACAAATCAAGGAGAGACTTATAATATTTGACATGTTTCGAGACTGTTCGTTGTTCACACAAAAAGGTAAATTTATGCATTCTTAGAATGCTAAGCACTCCATATTAGCTAGTAAATTTTGGACAAAATAAATGATTTTGATTCCAAAATCACATTCTTCTCTTGGAATTGTTGACTTGTCATCCAATTCTAGAAAAATACTTCTGCAATGCTACAAGTTAATATGTTTACGTACAATATAAATCACAATTTTAAACTCAACAACAACAGATAAATAGTAGATAACGATCCAAAACAATAGAACAATTGTGACATAATTTTTATACGTACCTCAACTAATATATTAGAAAAGTAATGCAATGTGAAACAAAAAAGCATAATGATTTGAAAAATGGCGGGTTGCCACCAGGTCTAGGAGTGGAGAATGAGCCAAAGATACAAAACAAAGGGAAGATATTATATCAACAAGTAGCTAAGCGAAACGATTCAAGCTCAACAACAATTTCGCAACGATTTCCAATTCTTTCTAAGGTCCTCGCTCGGAAGAAGTGATTCGGTGGGGCGCATGGTTTCACATTGATGGGCAATGAGCTCAAGGACCGATGATCTCTCTTCTACTAAAACTTATACTGTCCTTGGGAATTCCTCGGTGCGATGTCTTATGTCAATGGTTTTCCCGCGGGTACTGTATAGTATGCTCCTCCGTTCTTTTTATTCTGTTCGTGGATTAATAAATAACCCTACATGCAATGGCGTGATCAAATAATATCTAATGTAGGGTAATTGTCGAAGAAAAGAGAGTGGTTCATTCAACGTGCATATTATTCGCCTAGTCCTGAAGAATTGAGAACAAATCGTGGAAGAAGAATCGTCGTTTCGCCGAGCATCCAACTGGAAGCCGTCGAGATTGAGTGGGACGGAGGCACTAACGAAATAGCAACGCATAGACGAATGTTGTTCGTGTGAATCGTAACGCTGGCTAATAAAGGAGAGAGTGGCTAAAATGCATCGAGCGTCACTGAGGCACTTTTGAAATCAAATTTGGTGGACAAAACATTTTGGATGAAGTTTTTCTTCGCTATAGTAAAATTTTGGATCTTCACCTAATAAATTATAACCCTAAATTTCAATTATATGCTTAGTAGTTTCCTTGATTAGAATTTAAAATACCAATTATCCTAACGTAAGCTTAATTTATAAAGCTTTCAATCATTATATATTATTATTACTATATATAAATCTGTAACTTCAAATTATGTGGGGTTATTAATTAAAATAATCAGTGTGTAAGTAATAATTAGCTTATGTCCATAAACAGATATAGTATTTCGTATATTTTTTCCTGATTCGATGAGCTTAAAGGATCTAAAATCGAGAGTGAATTGCAAACTCCTAACCATTCAATTATCTGTGTCACTCTGGTAGACAAGTATTTTGTAGTGAGTATTATACATTTTGTGTCAATTTTTAAACATATCACCGAAATCCACCATGCATGTATGCATCACGAGAACTGGTTAGTCTGGTCGTACATCAATAACTATAGCTCTCGATACTTGTATATGAATTCGCAACTCCCATGAAACAGCTAGAGCCATGCAATTATGCATACGATAATATCCAACATTAGAAGTGTGAAGAAAAGTGGGGCCTAAATTAGACAAACAAAATCGTCAAAATGAGGTATCATTTTTTCCCTAGCCTTAAATATCATGTCACCTGATCTTCCAGTAAATTGTCCACTATATCGACAAAGATTTAGGTGCATCGGGTGCATCATACAATTTTTTTTGCATGAGCATTCAGTTTACGAATGACCTTTTTATTTAATTAGTAACTTTAATCAATATCGTGACCTTAATTATCGCCATAGTTAATATATAATGATAACGAGTTATTTGTTGATAAATGGTCATTGCATATACTTAGTGACATAATATTGATTGTGCATCTGATACGTAAAAGAACTCCGAGAAGCACACGGAAATGAATCTTCATGTAGTACGGTATATGCTTGTATAGTTTGATTGTATGGTAATTGCTAGTTATATGGGATGCAATGATTTTTTGATGGAAAGATCAATAATCCAATTAATATTTTCGTTGTTGATTACCATGAAATATCTTGTTAATTTTCTAATAAATACAGATGAATATATATTTTTTAGTGTTAAGAGAGCCAGGCACAAAGCGTGAATGAATTTATTTATGTAAACTAATAATCAGCATGAAATGAATAGAAACAATGCAACTAGCAAAAGATTGAGTCTTTCTATTTGGATTTTTGAATCGAAACACTCTGGTTTTTACATGATAGTTTCCCCTCCTTTCTGCATGGTGGCTAGAGCAATCAACCAATTTACTATTCTCCTAAAGCAACAATCAACCTAGGATTCATCTCACACTAATCTTAAAGTGTGGAATATACACACCTTACAAGACAATAGGACCAAAAGACAATAAGAAGACTGACAGAAAAGTTGGAGTAAATAATTAAAAGCACAGAGCACTGAGAGGAGCAAAACAAAGCAGAGGCTACTTTCAGCTGCTTTCATTAGGACTTGTTTTATGTTAAATACTCCCCTCAAATTGGGCAAGTGAAGAGTCAACGAGTGGAACTCCCAGCTGTGTGCAAGAGCAGGGAATGCTAATAAAACAAGATGTAGGAATCTTGGTAATTTAAGAACATCTGCAAGTTCCTGAGAGAGAGGAGTGTAGATCAGGAGTGATAAGACCTTTGTTCTGTGTGGTATTTCTTCACAAATCCCAGTCAATTTCAAACATGCGTTGTGCGTTCGATTAGTTTAATGGATTTGGCTAAAATTGCAATGTGCAGCTTGGATTATCACATACAAGACTTGCTTGAATCATGATCCTTATGCTCGATCTCTGAATAATTGGCTTTAACCACAACACTTCACTATTGCAGTTGCCATGGGACCTGTATTCCAGCTTCAGCAATGCTTCTAGCAAACCACAGTTTGTTTTCTTTGACTTTCCAGAGACTAGAGAGGACTAAGTTAGGAACTACAATTAGCAGAGTTGACTTCCTAGTGATGGGGACATGCCAGCCCAGTCCTATCACAATAGGCAGAATCAGCTTGGCAACAAACTTGAATTTGCAAGAAAGGATTGTTGCTCTTTGCTACCTGCTAGGTACCGTTAAGACCTTCTTAGTAACTTTTGCATATGAGTTTGTAGTAGGAGCTGTGCATAAATTGGCGTTGTAAGTGAAACAGAGAAAGCTAGGTCAGGCTTGTGATAGTTAGAAGATAGATTAATTTTCCGCCCAACAAGTTGGTTTGGTAGCCTTCTGGGATTCAGGAAGAAGGATCACCTTGATCTGCTTTCCTTGTTTGTGATCCAAAGGCAATTTGAGAGTTCTGGCCTTTTAGGCAATGCCATACTCTGAGAATAGGTCATGGAAGTTTTTCTTGACTCCAGGATAGATCCTTGAGATGTCTGATCCACCTCAATTCCAAGAAGTACATCAGTGTCCCATGTCTTTCATGTAGAATTGTTGAGCCTAGTTTATGTTTAACTGACTTGATTTCAGTGAGGTTGTTGCTTGAGATGATGATGTCTCCTCACATAATATAAGTATGACAGTGATGCTTAGCATTTCTTTCCATGGTGAACAAGGAGTAGTCCACCTTGGACTGATGAACCCTGCTTCAACCAAGTTTCTCAGGTGAGTTTTTTTCATACGCAACTTTCTGGGGAGCTTGTTTCCAGTCCATACCAAGGACTTCTTGAGTCTGCAGACTTTATCACTTGTGGTGATTCTCCCATTGCTGCATTAATCACTATTTACTTTTCCTTGCCCCAGAATAACCAATTGGAGCTATGTAGATGTTTGTTTCTCTATAAATCCCAAGAGCAAAAATGCATTTTTAACATCATTTGATGTAATGTGCAATTTGTGATTGAAGCATACAACAACAAGAGATCTAGAAGGTTTGTTTCATTTTTTCGCACTGGAGCAAAATGTTTCTCCATAGTCTTCACAAATTTTTTTGCCTGTGATAGGACCACCGGTCTAGCTTATAATTTTGTCTATTGTCCCATTGGAGTTGTATTGGTTCTATACAACCCTTCACCTAATTGATTTCTTCCCTTTAGGGCTGTGTCAACAGATGTCCTGGGTTCCCATGGTTCATATCTTCAAAAAGCATTTAAATTCTTCAATTCATTGCACTGACCCACTTTTGGTGTTTACAGCCTTCTCTAATGTAATTGGGTCTAAATTTACATTGGAGTAAGAAACATTTTAAGGGCTTCCCACTTGCTGCTTTTTGTTTGCTTTTCCAGTGGTAGTATAGTCTTCTAGGCCACCTAGGGGATTTATGTTGTCCTAGAAGACTGTTCTGAGATGTGGGGTAATTGAGGTTCCTGGAGTGTCCTGAACAAACCCTCCATTCTTATGTGATCAAATCCTCATATGTATGTTAGTGTTCTAATAATTCTGCATGGTCATAATTTCATTCAAGTTCTACGTGCTCATAAGTTTCAGTCTCCTCATTGATTTCAGTGTATCTTCCCTTATTGAGCTCATGACTAAACCAATCATTCAAGGTTTCTTTCTTCTCATCCTATCTTGACTTGAAATTTTAAAAGGGTAAATTCCTTCATAAAACTTGACATCTCAACTTGCAAACACAGTATTATCATTCAAATTTAACGATTTATACCCCTTTTTAGTCAAGGGATATCCAAMAAAGATGTAGGGTACTCCCCTTTCTTTGAATTTTTCACTTGATCTATCAGAATTTAAGACATGACCAGAAACCCAAAAGTTTTCAACATCTAATAATTTGGCCTTTTATTAAACATGATTTCATAAGGAGACTTGTCATGAAGTACCTTGGTTGGAGCTCTGTTTGTGATGTAAACAGCTGTAAGAAGACAATTTTCCCACATTCTCATTGGTAGTCTAGCTTGCATTCTCAAGGCTTTTGCCATCTCCAATAGGTTTCTGTGCCTTCTCTCAACTCTTGAGTTTTGTTGAGGTCTGTTAACACAGGTAGTTTGATGTTGTATCCCCTTTTCAGCATATAAATTTCTACATTTATCATCTTGGAATTCATGAGCATTGTCATTCCTTATCACTTTGACTTGCTTGCCAAATTGTGTTTCTGCCTGATTTACCAACTCTTTGATTGCCTCAAATSCTTCTGATTTGTGTTTTAGAATATTTACCCACACAAGTCTTGAGCAGTCATTTACCATAGTAATGAAGTATCTATGGTTCCCCCTTGTAGGGATTTTGTAAGGACCCCATATGTCTATATGGACAAGTTCAAACACATACTCTCTCTTTGCGTGACTTGTCTCAAATGGTAGCTTTGTCATTTTTTCTTATGGACACATGAGACATTCTTCTTCAGTGCCTTGAAGCTCCCCTTTGATTTCTTCAATTTTCTGGATTCTTCTCATTGGTATATGCCCCAATCTCTGATGCCATATCACCTTCTTGGAAGGTTTCACGTCTTTTTTTATTGTATTTGGAATTAAGGACTGTTTCTATTGTGTTTTCAGCTGCCATATTGACTTCCCACTTGTTAGCTTTCAGTCTTGCTGCTAATCTCTTCAGGGACTCTTCAACAAGATAATACAAACCCCCTTTCGCCAATCCTGCTTCCAAGGCTTCTTTGCTTTTCTGATCAAGAATCAAGCAACAATTTTCCTTGAACTGGACTTCACATCCCGTGTCTCTTATTAATTTTTGAACTGACAAAAGATTAAGTTTGAATGCAGGAACATACTTCACATTTCTCAACTTTAGCTTCTCATTCAATTGCACACTTCCTTTGTGGGTGACTACAATTGTTTTTCCATTTGGGAGATCTATCTTAGGTTTGGATGTTACCTCCTGTACTTCTTTCAATAATGACAGGTGTGTTGTTATGTGGTGTGTAGCTCATGAGTCCAAGATCCTTCCTAATTCTTCCAAGGATGCCTGATTGCATGTAACCATCCCTGCATAATTACAGTCCATGTCCTCATCACTCTCATTTGTTCCTGACTTAGATGGTGTGGGGAGAAGTTTAAGTAGCTGCTCCAATTGTTGTGTTGTGCTTCCAGTTCCAGCTATTCCTAACTCCTTGCTGGTTTGTGAAGTTCATGCTTCTTTGTGAGATTGCACATTTGCAGACATTCTTCATCCCCCTCTATTGGTTTTTCCTCCTATGCCTCCTCTGAAGGCAACGTTCTGAGAAGGCTGATGTTCTTTCTCTTTTCCTTTTTCATTTGTATGTTTGTTGAACCAGGGTGGATACCCTATAATGGTCTAACATTTTTCTCTAACATGTTGTTGAATTGAGGTGGTGTAGATGAGGTCCAGACTTGCTATACATAGCTAATCCTCTAGCTCATCTTTTGGATTCACAAAACTTCTCTTTTTGATTCTTCTTGTGAGATAATTCTGCAAGCTTCACTTACATCTGTAGAGTAGTCTACATGAGGATATGTGTTCTGATGGCTGAATTCACTTCATCAACCCATTCAAAATTGAAACAACTCATCTCTTCTATTGTTCTGTCTAAAGTTTACATATGCGCAACCTCTTGGTTCATTATGAGATTTAGGATATGTGGTGAGATTTTCTATCTCCTCACAACAGTTTGAAGCTGAGTGTAGTAATCATTCACAGGCCTGCTTTCTGCTTGGTTTCAAATATTTTCTTGCAGTCTATCTGATATTCCTTGCCCGTGAGCAATTGGTAAACCTCTGCTCTATATTTTTCACATATCTCTTGCAGTACCTGAACATGATTGAATTGTTTAATGTTATTCATCAACATTTTGAAAAAACGAAGATGTCACAAACTGTTGCAAGTAACCCATGCTTCTTGTTTCACAGCATCAATTTATCTCTTACTACACTCCAGTTACCAATCCTAACTCTTATAAGAATACAAGGCAATTTCCATAGATCTTTCATCCTCTATAATTATACTCCCTACAGTTTATCTACTACAATAACTACTTCATTCAGATGGGTGCAATAAAGAGGACTAGATGAATCTATGTTGTGGTAGACATTTTCAATATTTTCATATTCTAACAGCACTACTATTATCAAGAGGCATACAAGCAACAATGCAGATTTCCACCAGATAAACACCACGGAATTCTTCACAGACAATGCAACTACACAGATTTGAGTCACAAGCGAACTTACTGATTGATGATTTATGCGAGTGAAAGGAACCTGCCTTTGATACCATGTTGGCAGTGATATTAAATAGATAATCAGCATGAATGATGAATAAACAGACAAAGAGCACAAAATTGAGTCTTTTAATTTGCGATGTTCATTGAAATGAAATCACTTGGTTTTTACACGAGTTTTCCTCCTCTTTCTGACATGGTGGCTAAGCAACCTTACTACCTATTTATACCAACCTCACACAATCAACCTAGGGATTCCTCAACTAACGTTAAATGTGGAATACACCATACAAGGAGCATAGGACCACAAGATCGGACAAATAAAACTGACAATAAAAAGTTTGCTAAATAAATTAAAAGCCGACAACAACTGATGAAAAACAAAGCAGTGGGCTACTTTCACTTGGGCCTGTCCAGCATAAATCTATCCTTCATGTTCTGGATCAAGCTAATACTAAATTGCTCGTCACATTTTTTCATGCTACTATAACCAACAGGTTTGGGGTTGGACCAAGGACTTGATGACGAGGATCTCGACTTGAGTTCAATGTTGATGAAAGTAACTTTGTGCCTACTGGCATCTCACCTATTAATTGATTCGATCACTTTGCATCAATGTGCCTATATTGACTATTTGATGCATTTTTGCGGGCAGAACAAGTGTTTGATGGCTTATTCAAAGCTGTTAAGACAGTTAAGAAAGGTAGTTGTACTTGTCCAGGAAAAACAGTCTTGGAAATTACGTACCCCTAAAGATTGAAGCTGCATCTAAGAAGAAAGATGAAGGGAATACATTGTTTAAAGCTGGTAAGTAGCAAGCAATCAAAATGATATAGATTGTATGTTTTGTCGATGCATTTCTATTGAGCATCTTTCCTGCTTACGTTCACTTCATGAGGCTCTCTTATTTGGAAGGCAGTGAGCATCATTAGTAGATTCTGCATTCATTGAATAAATCAGAACAACATATGAACATCATATGCCAATTTGGCTATGTGTACTTAAATCCTAGTAAGTTAACGCGTGCCTCACTAACTGATATGTATGCATTCTGTGCAGAAAAACTCATCTAAGTAGAGCCAATGCCAATGGCTTTGGACATCAAAGCATAAGCTCTATTGTTTAGTCACAACTCGTTATCAAATCTTCCTCTTTATAGACTAATGTCAGCTTCTCGTTGACTGACTTTGTTCACAACCTTTAAAATGTGTGTGTAGGTTGCTAAGAGTCATAGTGACTTTTGACAGTGTCATGCTCTTTGTACTTGTTGTTGAATTGCAAACTTGCTTTTCATTGGAACTGCCTAGTGTATCCATATATTTGGCTTGATATGATATCAATGGCATTTTCGCAATTTTTAAACACTTTTGGCTAGCAGCACATGGGAACTGAAGGTTAACGTGAAATTTTAGTCTGTTTGACAAAACGGAGGAGGGCTGTTCAGTTAGGTTTACTAATTTCTCATCCTCCTTACTCATTTCCCCACCCTTCTCATCAATGGACTCATACCTCAAAAATTCCTACCTCTCTATCTATCTCTAAGATGTTGGATTTTCAAAACTCATGGACATCTTTTAGATCTGAGTTTGTCATTTCTAGTGAATGTCTTCAAAAATTTAGAGAGAGAAGTAAGAGAACTGAGCTTACGGGGGAAGCGAAGTAGGGAAGTACGAAGGAGCAAGCTCTAAAGCTCACACCCTCATTGTTTCTGCAGGCTATCTTCTCCTCCCAATCCCAATTGCAAAGGTAAATTCCCTCATTTATTTCTGCGATACTTATCATATCATAGTATTGATAGTCCCAATTCTAATTCATTTCTATTACTTACAACCTTTGTCATTCACATTGTTTGCTTTCGTTTACTCAATTACGTTGTGTTTAATCAATTGATTTTCTGTTTTGAAATTTTAGTTGAATTGTTTTTGGAAACTTTAGTTGAATTGATGCTGACTAGGTATGATGAACAGTACATCACAATGATTATGTTTTAAAAGATGAGATGTTGATAATAATTTGATGGTTTGGTGTGGAAGTGTGTTAATTATTACTTGTGATGAAACATTCTGATAGATGATTTATTTGGTATTTTATCTTGTTGTTGTGGATTTAGTAAACTAAGCAGTTGATTTCATAACTTCAGGAAAAGAGAAACCATAATTTTATTTGATGAAAAATAGTATTTTTTAGTCTTTCATGAGTTTCGCATTATTGGAAAATTTCCTAATTAATTCATAGGTTCTATGTTTTGACTTTTGATAAACTGAGAAACTAGTTATTCTCATTGTAAATCTGATTCTTGTGATTTTCTTGTGCTTTGTAGAGCAGATTGTCAAGGTGAACATTATTACTCTGAAGGTTGTAGTTAAATGGTGGTATTGTAATCAGTTATTGATCAGACGAGTTCTTAGTCTCACATGTTGATGTTTATCTAAGTATATATCAATGTTGCATACAAGGTTGCAATGCCCTGCATTATTCACTTTGGGACTTAGGCGAATAATATGTAAGGGCACATTGTAATGTAAACCATAAATCTAGATATAAAACTAAAATCCATTAAACACAAATCTTGTTGAAACTATGCAACAAGTAATTTTAATGGAAGAGGAAATGAATACAAAATAATCGATTAACATTATTTGATGATTTTGAACTTGCAAGTTTAGGGCCTTTTGCTAATATGAACTGACAGAATTATTAGTGTATAGACATCATATTAAATACTGAAAATAGCTGATAGCCTCCAGTGATTGAGATTAGTTTTCATTCTGAGTAGCAAATTAGAAATTAGTAAAGACCCTAACTTTCCACTTCTCACTCAATCAATCAAACCTTATAGTGTTTGTTCTAATAAGCGGGGTCAAGTACATGAACCAAAAACGACTATTCAATGCAATCATCGACAAAGATTTCCTCCTTCATCCCCTACAACCAGAAACCTCAGTTTTATGTTAATGCAGTTGCTTCGATGCTGAAATCTTTTCGCACAAAGTTTTTATTCATCACAACCTATGGTTGTGAAATCACAGGAGTTGACTATGTAAAGATGTCTGCTGTACATTTGGGGTGCACGTTGCAAGGGTTCTGTTGGTTCTGTTTGCTGRCTATTTAATAATTACTAACAGAAATTTTAAGACTAATAAATAAGGTTCCACTCTTAAAAATGTTCATGAATTTTTACCATCAAGGCTATTAGCTCAAATGGCAGAGCAATGTACAATAATGTACATGGTGTGGGTTCAAGTCCCGCTTAGCCTTCACAATGTTTTTTATGATTGCTTGAGATTGCTCGAATGCAACTTATACAATGRTTTTGAGGATCATATTCGTCGTATAAGGACAAACAATAGCCTATGTAGGATTCGAACCTACATCTTCTATGTAAACTACACAGTGCTCGACCAATTGAGCTAATABGCTTACATCTTTCAAGGCAGCCAGCATATCAGAGAAGATTTTTTATAGTTGCGGAGATAGCATAAGACGGAAGAAGACTGAACACAAAGTTCTTATTATAAACCGYGATAGAACAGGGAATGAGTACATAGCACCTGCAAGTAGAATTCATCCCACACGTCAAACTCTATTGAAAGGGACAACCAATTGAAGAAAACAAACGGAGCTAGCCTTTACCTTCAGTGAAATTGCAGACTACATTTCAACAGCTGTTGAATCCATTTGTCATTATTCGCGCTCTTTTCCTTAATGATTCCAGGCTCCCTTTGCTGCAAATTTATCACAACACCATGAAATATTTATAGTCAATGGCCAATGGGAAAATGGCTACAATGCCAGTATACCACATGCACAAAGAAATAATCGAATGACCGTTCTTTACCTATCTTGTTCATATCTAAGATATGAGATATCCCCAGGCTTCGGTGGATTGACCATCAACCCAAGCTATCAAAGGGGAAAAAAGAATCAGTGACTTTATGCATACAAGATCCAAAACATCAAGTCATTAGTAATGGTGAAACCCCAAATCSCAACTGCAAACACCCCCAATTTTATTCAGCCCTAATTAAGCCTCCAAAACCACCTCTATTCAACCCATTAAATGACCTCTATTGGTCCAAAACCACCATAGAAACGACTACGCAATTCAGTTCGCAAAATTCACCCCAATTTCAGCCCCAAAACCTTAATATTAGCTAAAAATGCCCATATTCAGCCACAAAACCAGAAACTCCAGAGCCTTAACGTCAACAAAATTGAAGAAATACAAGAAAAGTAAGATACAATAAATAAAGGAAGCAAAATTCCGCATAAAAAGGTAACCAGAGTCGAACGAAAAAACCAACAAAAAAACTGAAAAAATTGAACAAAAATTGAAGCAAACATTGCACAGACAATAAGCCAAAATCTAAAACAAATTTAAGAAGAATCAAACTCATGAAATTTAAACAAAAAAAGGAAATAATTTGAACAAAGTAAATGCAAGTTGAACCAAACGACAATAACCATAAAATTCGACTGCATTCTACTAAAGCAAAAAATTTAAATGGAGATGAATGGGGTAAGGAAGATACAGAGAAGAAGCAACCATGTGAACTGAAGCCCGACTAATATCAAACAGAAGCCCTAATGAAATTGGTTGTTCGAATGCCAGAAACCCTAAATTGTTGTTTGAAATCAATTGAACGAAATTACAGCAATTTTCAGTGAGCAAAGCTTTGAGAAGGAGATAAAGTACGCGACATTTATGAAACGGATTGCAGCATTGATCCATATGAAACAGATCTAAATAGGTGAACAATGGGAAGAACGGAAAATGAGGAAAACCCATTTGCAACACTTGTCAATTGATTTGTCCAATAGAAATCTAGAATTCAGAATAGAAAAAATTAAACTTATTAAACCTTGTATGATAGCTCAAGATCTGAATATTTACACCCAAAAAACGAAAAAAAGCAGGATAGAGCCATCCTCCTTAATCGTGAAGAAACAAACACACAGTAGTTATACATGCACCATGTATTTTCATTTTGATTTCTTACTTCATACTTGCAATCTTCAGATTTTTCTCAGATTTTGATTCGATTTGTGTTTGAGTAATTATGGTGAACGTGGCAAGAGAGAAGATGAGATGTTGAGGGTGAAATAAGGGTTTCCATGGTTGTGAGGTTGAATTTGCGGGGGGGTGAAAGTTTTGGTTTTGGCGGGATTTATTTGTTTTCGGGTAAAGTGATGAGGGGCGTTGGATGTGGATGATACCGACGGTGGAAAGAGTCACTCTGTGCCATAATGCTGATAGCGTATGTGGCCATTGATGCTTTAATCTAAGGGCCATGCGATGGGACCAATCTGTTTGAGCGGATCTTTCCTCTTCTTGATGGTTTGATGGTTTTTGGGAAGGGGTTAGAGGGGTTTATAACTTTAATTTAGGGGATGGCTTTTGAACTGGCTTGTGGGGTTTTTAGGAATGGGTTTAGACTTTGAGGGGTTTATAATCAATATTAATTATTGAATTGTAAATAATTACCCTCTTAATTTTATTTATTTATTTGACAACAATTTTATTTAATTTTGGTTTTTGTCAATGTCCATTCATGATTGAGAAGAAGAGGCTTAGGGAACACAGATCCCATTTTCATCCATTTGATTAAAAAGTTAAGGTTCATGAGTTGAAACGATTGTCATTAGCCCAAGAATTTCAATGATCAAGATTAGGTTAAAAGTCAAAACCTCCGCATTGAACATATGTACCGGCATATGGTTAACTGTTAGATTATTCACAATCATATTATACATTCGAAAAAAACGTTTCCCCTTTCTAATATATTCATCTGTTGTCCACTTTATTTTTTACTTTTGAGTAATCTTCTCCTTGGTTGTCTACGAATTAGTAATTAACGAGGTAAGAATTAGTTCAATGGTCAATGTGATCAAATTGACTTATTGACCTGAGACATAGAAATGAAATTAGAATTTTTTATCAATGCAATTATAAGCTTCAACAATTAACCAATTTATAGACTTATCTCCTAAGTCCGTCAAAAATACAATCAATATAGAGGTCTTGAGTTTCAATCAGAACATACTCAACAAGGAGCCAGCGAATAAAGCAGCTAACCCAACAAGGGGCAGCAAATAAAGCGACATAACCATCGAGGGGGTAACAAATAAAGCATAACAATACTCACAAGGGCAAGCAAATAAAGTAGGGTACTGTCAGAACCTCGTGGTTTCCCTTTTCTTTATTCATGTTTCGTTTCTTTAACATTTAATTGTGAACCTTGTCATCATTTCAACATTATTATAAATATTAGTAACATTAAGTGTGAACTTGTCATCCATTTTAAAAGATTAATTAATATTAGTAACTGATTAATTAAACAATAGTAACCAAGAATATGTTTAACGTTAATTACTCCATTAGTATTTATAAAACCTTTTGGAAAACCCTTTTTAAATTTATTAACGAAAGGTTAAAGCTTATTATATGTGGTAGCAATTAATATAGAAGTATTAGTATCAAAATAATAATACTAGTTGCATAAATAGTATAAGTAACTAAAATAAATATAGTAGTATCAAATTGAATTAATGGATATAGTAAAATGGTGATATAATGTATATACAACATTTTCCTTGGTCCAAATAATGATGACCAACAATTCCTAACTTTTGCACTTGCTGATTCCTACTTATTGATGTGTCAAACATAATTACAGAAAGGACCCTCCACTCAATCGTTGATATAGCAAATGGAACGAGGACTGAAACAATCTAACGGCTGTGACCTCGATCCGTGCCTCAACCAAAGGAAATTCCACCGCTTAGATTTCATTCATCCAATGGTTCACATATGCTCAGCCTTGCTAGTAAGGACGTCATCAAAAGATTGCAGAAGTGGCCTCAATATACGGACTTTTTTTGGCTTTATTTAACTCTATACGACTTTGTTTGATTCAATTCGACTCTATTGCTTATTTGACTTTAATTTGTATGGCTCTATTCGTCTCTTTTCAATTTCTCCGACTCTATTTTGTTCGAATCAATTCAACTTATTGACTTATACACTGTTGTTGACTTATTTATTTGACACTATTGGCTATATGTCGACTGCAGTTGGTATTTTTACGTTACATCCTTTTTGTTATACTTTATATATTTCAAATTTCACCTTTACTCAAATACCCATGTAATATACGGAATACTAATCTCAATTTTCCATGATATAATTGTGTAATTGAGTTGATGTCAACTCCGTATCTGCTGGGCCAGGGCAGAAGGGGCGGTGGCCCAGGGCCCCTTGTCACAGTGATGAAGTTCAATGTGGGATTTTGGGCTTGAATTGAAAAAGAATGAAATAAGGCGGAATACAAAAGTCCACAAAACGGCAAAACTAATAAAGGTATCATGATATCAATTATCACTATATCTTATTCTTTACTATTTTCCAATTTAAAGTTTGTTTTCCAAAACAATGTTGATTCTATCATGGAAATTTGTCTAAAAATAATTATGTTTCCTATTTTCTAGGTTTTTGTTTTTTTTGCTTATTTCAACTTTCATACTGATTAATCTCCCCTAAAATTATCATTGATAGTAAAAGGTAAATTTCTTTTACAAACATTCTTCTAAATATTAATTTTTCAACGCGACTAATGCTTATAAACCATATGCGTAATTATTATTTTAGRAAGTATAATACAATCACGAGGAATAAGGAGGCCAACTTAAAAAGGAATGAAATGTGGGCCCCACAACATATAAGTGTAAGGAAAAAGTGAAAAAGGAATGGATGTGGACSAAATTCCATTCAGATTTTCAAGCATTTATTGGGCATCTATGTAAAAAAAAAGACATCTATGATAATTAATAGGTAGTCTAAGTTAATAAAAAGACTAATGTTGATTGTATATATAATAGCTGCGTGATTGACCTCTTATCCTACTATTGYGATTGGTTTATCCTTCCTCCAAAATTTAATTGTGTGCTGACATCTAGAAACACTCGAATAAGTCGTTACTTGTTATTCGAGGCCCAATTTCTTGTTTTGCCCTTAGGCCCTAAAACTCTCAGAAACGGGACTGGTTCGTTGATGTAACAATAATGGTATAATACTATAATAATTTTTGAAACTTTTTTATTACTTAAAAAAACCCTCAAAGAACAATCACTAAAACTCAAACCCCATTCCCTAGGCCAAAACTCAAACCCAATTCTAATCTAATAACATATACTAAAACAATCCCCACCACTTCATATTTTTCCTCCCAAATTTTCCACCCATTATTCCCACCCATTCCCACCTTATTAATTATATATTTATTATTATTATTATTATTATTATTATTATTATTATTATTATTATTATTATTATTATTATTATATAATTATTATTTATTATATTATTAATATTATTAATATTATTTTTATTTGATAATTTTATTATTTGTAAGAGACTAGTGTGCATTAAGCTCCGTACGAATGCTACATTCGCGCACTAGTTGAAGAGCAACTATTACCATATACTGTCTCAGTAAGTTTAAAATGCAGAAATAGATATACAGAGTACTACGGAGTCATTACAGTATTTAAGGTGTTCCAAAGTAACCATAGATTGTAAGGGTTACATCAAGTGGGGGTTTTCAACTAAAAACTACAAACCAACGAGGAGATGTGTTCATTGTTCCAAGCTAACAAAACAGTGTAACAACTTTATATTATATTTCAGTTTAGGGACTTCTTGCTAACCCTGGCCATTCCAACGCACTAGATGATCATGTGTTGGAGTTATTAGAGGAGGGCAGCATACTTTGATTCCAATGTGAGCCTCATGGTCTCAGACGAGCAGGCAACAGCATCATTTTCCCAGCGAATTGAGGGAGTTTGGTATAATAATTTTGCATATCATTGGTTCTGCTGTCACAGCAATTTGCATATAGCGCACGAACACAGAGTAGAAACCCTAGGATGAGAAGTGATTGTCTTAAAAATCCATTCAATTAAGCAAACGACTAAGTTTGTAGCACATGACAATTAATTGCCGCAACACATACTAAATTGACTTTCGTCGTGACCACGAGATTTCCTATAGGATTATTGTCCAAATTAAAAATGTAAACAGGTAATAAACTTGCTGATACATTTGATCACATTTCTTCGCACCAATCAATTTTTCAGGAGCAAAAACATTTCATGAATGAACAAAAACTTTGTACAGTCAAATTTGTCAAGCGTAAACTGTTGATCACATCTTATAATGAACCAAAATGATGGGTGCGTCCCCTAGAAATTACGGAATGACCTGTTAATGCCGAATAGTCCTTTGATTCATGTCACCGACTCCACGGACCCAAAAGTGCGTCTGTTCATTGTTTCAAGCTATAAGTGAACCAATACACAGAACAAATGATAGGGACTCAGAACGATACCTCTAGCCTCTCACCAATTCAGAATGCCAACTAATGCATCATAAAACAAGAAAATTAAAATATTGAAACTAAAGAGTGAAACATGAAATAACATGATAACAAGGTAAGGAGTCCACCATATTCTCAGTAAAGTGGATAGTTCACACATTAAGTGTTTATCAAATTGTATGCAAGTAATTGAAGACTAATTAACCAAAAACACTCACCCCTCAGTGTTAATCAAAAAGGATAATTTTTCTGTCAGCGACCAACCATACCCTCGTACCATAAAGCAAATTAAGCAAACGTATTAACAGAATTAAATACTGAAGACAGAATAAAGAAGAGGAGAAAGAGGTTTATAATTGAGAAAGCAAGAAGTTTTATAAATTTAATGGAAAAAAAAGTGGGACAAACAGAAGAAAATGTTATCACAACTAAGCTAATTCTGAAGATATGAATTAATGCAGTAACTAGTTGTTTTTTGCTTTCAACGCATGAGTTGAATGAGAAATTATCAGACATTAGGAAAAGAAGCTAATGGAAGTACCTGAGAGTTGCAATGAATCTAAATAAGACCAATTCCTACTTAGGACGAGCTGTTCGGCTTGACATAATATAGTGGAGTAATTCCAAAGGCCCTAAATTCATCATCCTCAAAAATTCCACTGCCAGAGAACGCCTTAATGTAACATCATATTTTGAGAGACAAATAATTTCGAAATTCAAACAAAAAAAGACCCGTAATTCCACACAATTAATAGCATATAATTTAATGGGGAAAAGAGAGGTAAGATAAGAAGCGAGACGAACCTTCGACTAAGAGAAGAAGCGGATGTGTTGGTTAGAGCGAGGTAAGCTCGCCGAGAGATGAGGTGGAAAGACTGAGTATTTTCAGAGAAAGAAGCTGATGAGTTTAGGAACTATGAAGGAATGAAATCTCAAAAGGCTCAAGCATGCCTCCCTGAATTCTACTTATTGGGCTGCTTGACTTTGTCAGAGGTTCATCCCTGGTTAGTAAAGTGCCTAATTGACTTGTTGTTTGTTTGGGATATCTGTGGTTTTGGGATACACTGGGAATTTGGCCTTTAATTGCGGGATAGTGAATTCATGGGACATACGTGTTCACAAGTGGATCTCATATAGGTTAGAAAAAAAGAAAAGTTGAGTAATAAGTAGGTATTGTTTTTAATTTCCCACTAGGTGTGCCTGATAACTCTTAAGAAAAATTGCCTCCTTTGTAGCCATATAGTGATGATGAGAAAGCGTGAGACAGAAAAATTACGCTCAAAGTCGAGGAATGAAGGGAACTCAGGCGATGCTTCATCCGGTTTATATTGCAATATATAGTGTTGTCTCTTCTCTTTTTGCATCGAATAACTTTTGTGTATCTTTTTCTAACATATGATTTTCTGTCAGAGCTAGAAGCTTCTCATAGGATTCTTAGGAACATATGTTTTGGATTGTACGCCGCAACAAATTAGAGAACAGCAACTGGTGTGTTGACTTAAAGAGATCTTGTGCATGTTAAGCTAGTTAGAGTTAATGAATCTAGACGCGATAGACGCATAGTATAAGTTTCTTCGATTTGAGAATCAATTTTAATAAATTAACGTTATTATTGGATTAAGAAGTTTTATAATAATTTGACCTATTTCCCAGGCACTTCCAATATTAATACAGCAAGATTAATGGCTAACAATTGGAATGAAAGCACTATATATGCAATCATTGAGGTAGTAGTGGAAATCTACAAGTCTTGTAAGCAAATGAAAAACATTTCTTCTCTCTATTTAAGTTGAATCTTTGTGATGTGAGAAGAAGACCTCGCGTTCTATTTGCTATTGGCTTCGTGAACGAGATCTGATTCCTCTTCCAAGAACTCGTTTTGAAACCTTTAGCGATGGATTGTATGATGGATGCAATAACGATAATTTGTATTGCGTGCCAAACGCAAATCTATCAGCATTTTGGTACCTGTTTGTACATAGCATGGTTAGATCTACATCGATAGATATTAGAATAGGAGAAGATATTAAAGAAAATGGATTGTAAGAGTAAGGTTTATCACCGAGGAAAAGAATGAGACCGTCAATCCTCTCAAAGCTTATGAATGAGTGTAGTCATTCCCAGAAGTCCGTCCGGTTACATGAGGTAAATGATAACAATGGCACTTACTGGACACTCTTTGTTTTAGAGTGGCAGGTTTTGCCGTGGAAAATCAGAATAAAGAACGTGAAGGTGCATATTATACGAGACTTAGTTATTTGTTTGCACATATATGTGTATACAATAAGTTAGAAGGTTCCAATAGTACTGAGACACAGTTGCAATTATAGTTTGTTAGTACATACAACTTTAGGTAAAGGCCCAAGGGTATTTGCTCTGCTGTGAATTCTCTCACCATATTAGTGAAATAATCAGGATATATGTATATCATGGATATGTGGACATGATTCTTAATTAGGTTTGCATCAGCGTTGCCTTCGATCTATCTTGCTCCATCATTGTCGCAAGTCGCAAACGGTTGGGTTGATTATTATTGAGATGATTATAGAGCATCTAACACACTTTTGGGACAATAAACAAGCAATACATTACGCAATTTGATGCCATTTTTTTAGACGTTTAAGGGGGCAAGTTAGATAATAGTAGCCGTAAATAAGTGTAGTTAGAGTTACAAACCAGAGTTTCCAGAGTGTGCCAAAAACAGAATCCGAACGCTTGAAGTTACAGTCATAGTTTGTACAAATTCACTTCATGAAGTTACGTCCGAGATTACATTCCAGGGGAGGAGTGATGACAAAAGATTATCCAAAGTAGAGTTGATGCTCTTCAACATGGACTAGCAATCAGTCCGCGTGCTGCTGTTTGTTACCGCGCTGCATCCTTGTTTGCTGTTTCAGAAGACCAGCATTAGCACTTTGCATTAGGGCCTGCACAGCAGTCACTACGGATGACATAACTTCAGTATATTTTCGCAGCCAGTTCCAAGGTTAATCTACCTGCCACATGGGGTCAGTGAAGAGTAGACACTTCTCCATCTTTGTTGTATGCACAATTGGAGGGCCATGAGATGGTGAGTACTCAGCCATTTGCTGTCATGGGCTTTGGAAGCATCCTGCCACGCTTTTGATCCAGGTACCGGTGTAGAGTCAAAGCACAAAAATCCCAAAACCTCCCAGGCAAACCGAGGGGTTAAAGGCCTGCTCCAAATTAAGGTTTTGTTTTGTAGTTGTGGGATCACAAGATGAGGGTTCTATTGTGGGGACTGAAAGTAAGCTGGGACTGGGGGGGGAGCGGTTTGTCAGGTGCGCTATATGAGCGGTCGTAATTGGGGGAAGCGAGGGTGAGGCCGGACGGCGTACGAGTGAGGTGTGGATCAGTGCATCGAAGTTGTGTGTAGATTGTGGTCCTGATAGGACCAATGGTGCTCGGAGTGCGGTGCCGGTCGTCCGGAGGGTTTGGATAGTTGAGAGGTGAGTGGTCGTTGTGTGAAGGTGTACGTAGCTGATCACTTGAGTTAGGTAGGTGATTGATCTGGTTGGGATGGCAGCGTATGGCGCAGTGGGGTTGAGATGTAAAAGTTGAGGTGCACGTCTGGGGTTAAGTAAAAAGAGGGCGCGGTGAAAATTTGTCTTCATTTGCGGAGAAGGTGACATTACGCAGGTCCGCCCCCGGCCTACGTAGGAGTGATGTCGTGGATCGGATAAGATTACGCAGAAAGTTAGTGTGCTTGGTGGGAAGGTCGAATGGGAGGGGCAGACTATTTCTTTTTTGGGGGTATGGAGGGTTAAATTGTTGTGGTAAAAGGAGATAGGGGGAATGTCTTGTGATTGAAGATCATTGGTTTCTTCTACCAGAGCTGCCACAAGATACTGGAACATAGTTGGCAAGGGACACTCTGGATCAGTAGAAAGACTCAGAGGACAGGTTTTGACGGATAACCAGGGGACTAGTCTAGAAGTCATGAGGTGTCTTCCCTATAGGGTACACTAGCTAAATCCAACTTGCTAGCCTGGGACAATCTTAACTGTGTAGATATGTTACGGCTCAGAGGGCTGAAGGAAGAACATTAGGAGTTCATCCCTTAATGACTAAGCGACACTTTAGTTGGCAAGCATTCAGGAACCTTGCCATTAAGAAAATTTTGAATTTTTGGGGGGCCAAAGGTATCAGATCGCCAGAGGTAGTTTCCAATTATATCTGGGAGAGTTCCCGGATGAGTGCTTCGCTAGTCCCACAAGACTGATATAAGGCAGCAGAAGTCAAAATTGATTGCCCTTAGCTAACCAAACAAACTAGTCTATCCAATCTAGGCTAGGCATATTTCTTAAATCAAAGAGAGATGTGATTAGGAGACAATGGATAGGTGTGTCAAGTTAGCCATTTACCCTAAGCAAGGACATATAGCAGCAAGTTCTAGAAATCCTCCTATCTAGGGGAGAGTGGTAAGGAATGATACTTAAGATGAATGCCAAATTGGGGTCAAACATGCATCTCCAGAAGCTATCTTATTGTGACCATTACCGGTAACGTACGATCACCAGAAGAAGCTTCAAAAGTCTCCAGACTCCTGACAGTTTTGCAATGTGAGAGAACCTTATATGAAAAGGGGTAGCGCTCTCTTTAGTGTAGCTATATACTTGCATGGAACAATATGGAGGCAAGTAGCTTAGCAAGTGCAGTCTCCAAGGCTCGCTTTGTCAAGGCTATATCATTCAGAGGATTTTTAGTCCATCAACCCAAGCCCCCCCCTCAAATGCTTGGGCAGTTCATTACCACGGCCAATCATGGGTAGGCCCTTTAGAGTTTGGCTACTCCCCAGAAGACCTTCTAATGGTCATTATGTGCCTAAGTCGATGATACTAGTAGGGAAGGGTGACAACAGTTGCATTGTATACATAGGAACTGGACTGGAAAGTAAAGAGTTGATTAGTCGTGGTTCTTCATGGCGCTTTGCTAGGAATTTGGTTTTTCCCAGTGGAAGCTTAGTCTGGACTCTTTGGAGCAGATATGAATTGGTTTTGGTAGGGGCCTCTTATTATGTTTGTTGTGTGTATGTGCCCAAGTAGAGTCTTGAGGTCCTTTATGGATTGGATTGTAGGGCCTCAGAGATCTCTATGTAAATTGTGGTTAGTATTCTTAGAAAAATAACAACTTTACTCTTAATAGATTGGCAGTAAGTCCAGAGGTAAGAGCTAAAGGAGCTAAAGTCTGAATGATGGCCATTACAGGTTTTTCTAGATTGGCCTCACCAAACAAGCAGGATATCATCAGCAACAGAAGGTGGGAAAGTGAATTCTATTCCTCGGTGAGGAGTGAAGGGTCCAAAGGCCAGAGTGGCAAGCTGGGTTGTGTGTGTGTGTCCATACATAGACTAACAAGTAGGCGGGATAAGGGGTCAGCCTGCTGTCTTACCTCTTGAAGGCTTAAAGAAGGAGTTTGGGACCTATGATGACGAATTCACCATTAGTACCGATTCTTACAAACACAGGACAAGTAATCCGCAAACGTCACAAAGAAGATGTGACACAACTCATATGAGGCTACAGGTTGTGCTATCAAACCCTTCCTTGACCAAAGTTCAAAAAATAATAGTGCATTCTAAACCTAGTATAGCCTTTTTCTAGAGTCAATAAGCTTTTGAGCAGGTTGGTCCATAGCCGCGATATCCTTTTTTTCTTTCTATTCTCTCTGAATGAGAACTAGTAGCCACAAGTTAAGTTCAAGGTCAGTGAGTGCCTCTCCCAGGGTAGAATGAGCAAAGCATACGATCTCTTGCTATCGGGGGATGTGTGTTCATGTGAGCGGCCAAAAAGGGGTGCTCATCTCTGATGAACACAAGGACTTAGACAGGATTTATAGGTGTGTTACACAAGACTCGTTGGCTAACTGTTCCTATGGTCTCAGGGTATCTCTTTTGGGATGAACGGCTTATGTAAGTAAGGTTCAACTCCCCTGGGACACCCGCTGTACGATCTCTAAATAGAAATGTTAGGCAATAAAATCTGTGACCGTCTGACCCAACTTCATTGCAGTGTTATCTGCAAAAACAAGATGGGGTTGGTAACAATCAAACTCCAGGGGCGCTTAAAGGGCTCCCATTGTAAGTAACACGCCCTTCTAATCTGGCCAGATTAGGTGTGAATCCATAACTTATATCCCAAACTGTTATTAAGCCTAGGAAACTGACTATCAGTAGAAAGGAAAATTAGCAAAGAAGTGCTGTATATCGGTCCCTAAGCCCTGGGGGTTACTAACTTGCCTCTCCCACATCATTGAACCAAGGAACAATTCTATGTTCTCTTCTTTAATTTAACAGACTGGTAGGAAATACCAGAGTCTTCCCCCCTGACAAACCACTTGGTGTCCAGCCTAGCTTAGAGGGAGGCTTCAAGATCCATAGGTAGAAGTTTGCAGGGTTAGATTCCAAAGCTAGTTGGAGTGCTTTAAGTCTAGCTTGCAGCCTTTTCTTTTTGGTGGAAAAGTTAGGGCGCAGAGGAAAGGGCGCCAGTTTTGAATATCCTTGTTAGGGGTGTTACATTTGGTGCAGTAAGTGGCCATGGTTATGGGGCCAGGTATTTGAGACCAGAGGAGCAAAGGAGGGTTACTCATCAGGGTGGGTTACCAATATAAAAGTTTAGTGTGGGGCAAGGAAGGAGTTGGTGGTATTGTGGTGGCTAAAGGCTGGAGAATGGTCTGGAAGGGGATGCCTGGGAAGGTTAGGAGATTTGATGGGCAAACTGCTCAGCGCATTTCCCATTAACCAAGCCGCGTCCAGTTTACATTGTATTGAGTGCTCCTTTTTAGATTTATTGGTCCAAGTGAATCTCAAACCCGTGTTCAAGTCAATTTAGTCCGCAGTAGAGATTAGTCCATTGAAAGCATTAATCTACTAGCAACCCAAGTCTCACCACCCAATTTCTCAGATTGATTACGCACTTCATTAAGTCCCCCATACAAGCAAGGCAAATAATATCAACAGACATCTAATTAAATCATCGCATGTAAACTTTCTTCTCTCAAGCGAAATTTAGGGCTCGCATATATAGCCTAGAAAAACAAAGGAGGCAGAAGAGATTTACCTGGGAACTACCGATGCCGTGCAAAGAGTGAAGATCCTTGCAAGTGGGGTGAAGCTTCAACTGGTAGAATCCACAACAGCAATCAAGCCACCGAGAACCCCATTGGCTCGCAAAATCCACTGGTCAAAAGGCAGGGCTTCCAGATAGTTTAAGTATGGACAGAGCTGAAGTTCTGGTTTCAGGTGATGAGTATCGATAGCAGGGTTATGGTGTTGAACAATGTGCAGGATGTGCCTCTTAAGCTGGGGCGGGCATCCCCCTGCATTCAGGCGCCAATGATACAATATCAGCAGGAATAGGAGGGCTTGCAGAATTCCCTTGAATTCCCTGTCCACAAGGGATTTGTCAACCATCTTCCCCTTCGACCTCTTTGGAGGCGGAATGCAAATTAAACGGTTGAGGTCACGTTGTAGTCATCAGGCACTTCCTTCTTCTTCGTAGATTTCCATGTTTATCATCATTTCTGTTGGTGTGTTCCACCGGTTCTGAAAGGAAGATGCAATTGGAGAAGCTGCTGGCCTCTATTGTGGTAGATCTGAACGTAAACGCAAATATTTGCGCTCGATTGAGGCGTACTCGGAGCTTGAGGATCCCAGTCAAGAGAAAATATTGTCCTCATATGAAGTCTCGTCTCTGTCTGGGAATGGCGTCCGAAGCCAGATTTCGAAATGCTTTGCGCTGCCAAGGGAAGGAGCTCGCAGATCTTCGGGTTCGGGAGGTGAGCAGATGCATGAAAAGTTCTAGCCGTCTTTTGGCATCACCAAATCCACATAGGCAGGTCTACATTCCGCGATTCATAATAAATTTCCGGATCAATCTCTTGGGACCACAGATACCCGTTGCTGTTTGGGCATAGAAAAAACCTGCTGGGTTCGACTTCGATGTAAGGTTCATAACTGGTTGTTCTTCGTTGCATATCAATGATGGAGGAGTAATGCGCGCAGTGGGCTTTTTGATGAAAAGTTGTCGCTCGTATACAGGAACGTATGATGCGGGTGGTCTGAATGAGGTGTAGCGTGCAGGATGCACTAGTTGGCGAATTTGGTGGAAGATGGAAAGTGGTTGTGTGTCTTACCGGCGAAGAATTGCAGAGTCCATGGTCTAGGTTAGTAGGAAGAACTTTGGGAAGGAAGAATGGAATAGGCAAAGGACGAGAAAGTCTGAGTTTGTATGTGGGGTTTGAAGAGATTTGGGGGATGAAGTTGAGAAGAGATAAGAGGGTGTGCACCATGCAGCAGTGTCGAACTCTAGAAAGAAAGTTCAGGACCACAGAAACCTTATCTCTAATCAATAGAATTATCGCAGAATTGAAGTCAAACATACCCTTGAGATCCGTGGCACACTCGTGCGGACGGAGAGTCAACAAAGTCATGGAGGTGTCAGCGCGGAGTCCACGTGAGTTCATTAACAGGTGCGTGTGAATTCCCACGTGGCAATCATACAATTTGAAATTCCCGTCAGAGCAAGAAGGAAAGTTTTTTGGGGGTTTTTTTCTCCTTCCGTTGCGGTGGCAGAGCCGTGATGTTGGACTCCTGGGCACTATTGGCGCCATGCACTGCTGCTTCTAGCGCTTTTTTTGCGCTTCGTTTCTCTGGGCCTGTTTTTGAGGAGGTTCTTCTGTTTGTTTTCGGAATGCGTTGACTTGTAAACCCAAGGTTGCTCTGGTTCAGCCAAGGCAGAGGGTGGGTGCAGGCAGTTGGTGGAGTCACCGCAGGAGGCACAATTTCCTTCAAGGGAGGATTGCTTCCAGTGAGCTTGGGTTGATTCTCTTCTGCATAATTATGGGGCAAAGAGAGGACATTTGGGCAACCACTTGTGGACATCCTCGCCAACCAATGTTGTTCTGTGTCACAAACCACATGGCAATTCACGTGTCCAGGGATGCCACTCACGCTGATTCCAACACCAGGAGTTTTTAGTCGAGGCAAACACTGCAGTGTAACTTTGGTCTGAGAGCCCCTTAGGTCGGCGACTCACGAACTTCCTAATTGATTGCCTATATTTCAACACTTCAATCGCGTTTGGGAATTCAACTGGTTAGTGTCCAGCGGAAATATAACGCAACAGCGATGGGTAAATGGGAGATCAGTGGCAGGAGGCGAAGGTTGAAACTGCGGGGACATCCTTGTACTGTGAGATGAATTTCCATGGATGAATGAAGGTCCTCCGGCCTCACTCAATACCGTAAAGAAGGGGGTCTGAGACATGAGAACCCTTCCCCAGTGAACACATTTTCGGGGATTGGCCGATAGTTTCCAATCCTTTGGAGGTGTTTGGATAGATAATCAAAGGAGAAGGATTCTCCAATCACTTGATATCAGGAGAGTCGACCCATTGAGCTCGAGGGAGGAAGGTAGTTCAGAAGGGATGTTGATATATCGGGCATGGGTTTGAGAGTGGGAAGGCGGCTGGATCGTAGAGAGAGGGTAGTGTTTGAAATTGTCTGGTGTGGATGGTGTGGTGGCAGGTGGGGGTTGGGCGTGGAATCTGGGTAGGTGAAAGGGTAGGAGGATGAGAGACGGACGGCGGCAGTAGGGCTGGCTGGATGATGGGGCTTACTGGTGGTTCGGCGGTCAACGACTAGTGCGAGTTGTAGAAACGTCTCACTGTTGCACGTCAGAGCTGCTCTCTCTCTTCTTAACTAGTACTCTAACCGTTACCCTGTTGTTATAGAGTCAATTTGATGCCATTAATTAATCGTCGGATAGAGTCAATCTACTTGAATCATGACTGAATAATGTTGGCTATCTCCTACTTATATGTTTTCTAAATATGAAGACAAATACTACGAGTTTGTTTTCCTTAAGTGTAAAAACGGAGACCAGTTTGAGAGAGCAAGTCTAATCTCCATCCGTACAATTCATTTATTCAGAAAGGAGACTCAAGTACACACATATACACGTAGATGTTTGGTCGGCTTATTGATTGAAGAACTTGCAATTTGCATAATCCTCGCTCCAATTTGTAGTAGCCTAATCATATCATATCGATACGTCTCATTCAATAGGCCCACATTATTGAAATATGTTCGTTTTCTATAATGCAATAGTTTGAGCTAATTACAACCAATTTTTTTCCCACCCAAATTTTAGGCATTGACTACTTAGCACTACTACTGACTTAGCCTCATTGGTCTCACTGCTAGTAGTGTAACTGTCTTCATGCTCATACAGTGTCCGATCGAGTGTGTGTTTTTAAATTGTATTTGTATTGTATCGTGAATTCTCGTGAATTTATCCTGAATTTATTGATAAGTTATCTTGAATTTATTCTGAACTTATTTGAACTTTTTTTGTGAGAAGAATACAGTAATCATAATTATATTACTTATTAGTACTGTGGAAATTGAATTATCTTGTAACGTTATTTGATTTTATCGATCTTATCTGCAATTTATCTTATTCAATAAGTATGAAAATAAGTTGAATAAAAACAGACTATTTGAATGTTGTTTGCTTTTCGCCTTTTTTTTTTTTTTTTGCATGGACAAAGTAATGTACCCTTTCTCACCCTTGAGTTATAGTACTGTAGGATTTTATATAATTCAAATTGGTGGGATTATGCAATAATTACTCTCTGCAATATCAATAGAGTACTGTTGTCGGTTTTTTTAATTGTTGCACTTTGCATTTTCGAGATTTTTTTAAATATTTTTCTAACCATTTAAAAATAATTTAATGAATTAATTTTATCAATTCAATCACTCTTAAACACCGTGGCGTGCAGAAAAATGGTGTGGAACACTTTAAATGAAATAGGGAGTTAAATATTTTTATTACAGACGTAGATAGATAAATAAAAACTTGATTTTCGTGCAATGCATTGGTTTTAATTAAGTTTTTTTTGTAAATTTTCTTTAAAAATGAAGATTTGTCATATATATGATAATAATATACTCATATTAGAGTTAATGAATTGGGGTAGCCGGGATTGGCGTTGAGAATTTAACAAAGCTCTATTTTTTTGTAAACTAATAATGCGCATTGTGAAATTAATGTAATCTAATTATATAAACAGGTAAGAAATGCGACCACGCAAATGAATCCATAGTCTTGTCGATATTCAATTTTTTTATGTTTTTTATTTTATAAGTAAAGAATTCTAATTTATTTGTTTGTTTAAATGGAGATAAATAGGGGGGTTTTTTTAGTTTTTTAAAACTAGACATTTTTTTAAGATAGCAGAAGTATACTTTCTATATATATTTGTTATATTTTTATGTTGTTCTATTTAAATAAGATTCCTATTTATTTGTTGTTATGGTTTGAATAAGATATATTTTTTTTATGTTGTTATAAATCTATCGAAAGTTATATAAATTTCGCTTTTTTATTTACTGTTTTTATATTTGTTTCTTTAATTTTTTTTTAAAAAAACTTTTAGAATAAGATTTATTTTACATGTTGTTTTTAAGAACTAGGATCGTTATAAGTGTTAGTTGTATTCTATTTTTATTTTATGGTTTTATATAGAGTTATTTAATTTATCTTTTTAATATTGTTGGATAAAAATATTTCTTTTATTCTATTTTTATATTTAGTAATATTTATTAATTTATGTTAGATATTTCCTTTTTATTTCTTTTATTTATATTTAGTGTCTTTTCAATTATGGTTTTTTTGAATTTTTTGTTATAGAAATATATTCTTTTTAATTTACTCTTTTTAATTCAGTTGTTTGTTATTTTTTAATATTTTTTAATAGTATCCCTTGGTGGGCAAAAAGAGCGGCAAAAATTATCGACAAATGGGGTGTTTGCTTATATATACATAGATATTCATAATTAATATACTTTTTTCTAGTAAATAAAGACTTTTTGATTCATTTAATTTGGAAAAAAAAACCTCCGTGTATTTATTTTCATAACTAACATATAAGAGATTTCGCTCTATTTTTTACAAAAAAGGATTTAGAAACTAGGATAAGATGAATATTAGAGTTATCTCATTGATTTTTTAATAGATAACTTTTTATCTCGTTTTATTGATTAAAATATATGGTTATTTTTTTAATAAGCGATGTCCTTTAGAGTGTTTTTTGCATCGAGCTTTTTTATGAAAATGCGTCAAATTCACTGAATAAGTTCGTGTGGTGCAAGTTTTACTAGTATTTTGATATTTACTAGATTAGCTCGCCCGTGCAATGGCACGGTTTATATAGAAAGAAAGATAATTGCGTTTTATATGAATATAATACTATTTAAGTCCTATTTATATTATAACGCGATTATTTTTTTAATGAATTATATAACAAAAATCTTTCCACATAGTATCGAATCGGATATGAAATAGTAAGGAATTAACAAAGAATGAAAGAATTGTGTGACAGACATGGGTGTAACATTATTTAAAAATGGATTGTTTGTAGAATAGGAATTAAATTGAACATTTATGAAAGAGAAATAAATAATAAAATATAGTGATAGAAGTAGAAATTTTTTCACTAATCACTATTCTCTCTTTAACCGTGCCGGCCGTGCTTTGCAACAATTTATTTGATGTTTTTATGTTCTTGATTAAAAAAAAAATTATATATTTTTTTTTCTCAAAAAAACAAAATACTCATAATTTTAATCTAATTTTTATTAGTAATTTTAGGAAATTTATTGTATTCCGTAATAAAAATTTTTAGATAATTACAATCTAACAATAAAAAGTTGTTTGAAAAGCGCTTGTGGGTAGCGTGGTTTCAGACTAAGAGAGATGAAAGAAAGTATAGCGAGTCATTATTAACTGACTCCTACTCAATTCAACAATATTAAAGGGAAAATGACTGCACTATAGATCATTAGCTTGACAGTTCACGATCACACACCATAGTATAAATATTAATAATATCCGAAATCGAAAGCCAAAAAAAAAAAAAAAACAAGCATACAGAAATACCAAAGCGAAGGCAAGTGTGAACAAAGATCAGATGTGTCTGAGATAGTTAACGCAGAACACAAGAGGAAGCATTACATAGCCACATTGGAAACAAGCAATCATACCTACGATTGTATCTCGATAGCTCGCATATCGAATCGTTCCATACTATGGTCAAAGAGATTTGCTGCTGCACACTTACGACCCTAGTGTTTAGTCGATGTTGGCAGCGCGAGAGTTGCTTGTCTTCCTAAGAATCCATAAATTGTTCGAACATTCGTTCTATATTCATAGGTGCTGGCGCAGGATAGTGCAGATTCATCATCATGAGAGCCGTGTTCTAAGTTAAGAGAGAACTGCTATTTTGGAGTATTCCATCACTATTGCATTAATGTGAACCTTACGTGAAGCGAATTAGCCATATACTTGCGATAGAAGTTTGAAAGCACTAGAATACAGGCGGAGAGATATAGCCTGGGCGGTGGACGTGTGAAAACAACTGTATTAATGAAGTTATACATGGCAAATTGTATAAAGTTCCAAAAGGCAGAGTAAGTTATTAGCCAGGTGTGACGATGACTAACTATTTGGCACATAGCTGGCCATTTGTTTGTGATGTTGTGAGGTGATATGGGTTTAACGTACTTGCATTATTTCATTTGGAGTGGAACGTTTAAATTGTGTTGTAAATTGCATACTTAATTCTGGAGGAGGAGGGCGCGTTATATGATGAATACAGAAGAACGTAGGATGGCCTCCGAATCGGGGCCGGCTCCAAATCCATGTAACGCGCGGAAACATAATATCGCGTGTTTTTAGGATTTGCCGTATGAGGTCCGAGACAAGAGCATTCCAAACAGGTGCGGTATAACCGATATGTAAGCGTAGTAACTGTTCTGAATTTTCTTCTGTTGATTTTTGTTCTTCCACTTATCGGTGTAAAAGCGTATGCCCTGCACCATACAAACTTAATAAGTTATAAACTAGACCGTATTAGTGAAAAATTGTTTAAGAAAGTCCCATCTTAGTTAGATTATTTTACAGTATATGTTGTTCGAGTTGTTTGCTGCAACGGTATCAACTGAACACAATTAAGAGGAACAACTGTCGAAAACGGGATACTAATAACATTATTATTTTTTTTGAGACGTGTTAATCATAGTTATATACAAATATAATTTTGTTCTTGTTAACAATCGAAATCATTGGTACATATTGGCACTGAAAGGAGGACTTACAGTTGACCGGGAAAACATATTGAAGAATGAAAGGTTGTTCCCTGAAGACATGAACAAGCAATGCCAAAACACAGACGGAAACAGGTGATTGAAGGAGAATTATATAATAGTCAATAAATTTTTTGAAAGTTTTTTTTTGTCTTGGTGACAATATGAAAATGGTGTTGTTGAATCAAAAATAGGTGTTGTCTCACGCTAGATGCCAAACACTGGATAATATCCAAGGTCTGCAGCCATATTTTTCTATTAAAACAATGTTTTTTTTTGATTAAGAAATATATATGATTAGTAGATATACTTTGAGCTAAATTGGGCGGATCTACAAAACATTTGGAACAAAGACTTCAAGCACTAAAGTAAGTGTTTGGGTTACTGTTATAGTGTGGATGAGATGGATGAGATGAGAGGAATAATGGATAGGCCAAGTAATCTGCTCAAATAGATTTTGGAATTTTTGGGTGATATAGTCGAAACACTATTTCATAGTAATGATAAAGTGATATGGTTCAACTATACATATCAACTGAGAAAGTAGTGTCGTTGTAAAGTTTGAACAAATTTATTTGTGATTTTTTTTATTAGTGTTGGTATGATGCATTATAAATAAACAGTAACGAATGCACGCCTTGGTGCAATAGGGCTTTACATATCGAAGAAATTGGGAGTTGGGCGAAGTACTTTGCTTTTAAAACTTACGGCAGACCAACAGCTTGGCCTTGGTAAAACAATTTCATGTGTTTACGAACTCGCAGTATTGAAGGATCGTAAATTTCTGGAAACCCGCCCTCCTCTTTTTTCAAGACCGCAAGGTTTTCTCCCATCAATTCCATTAAGACTTTTTCTCTTCATTTTTCTGTCCCCAAAAGAAATTGCGGACAAGTTTCTTATCGATCTCGTGAATAATAGACTTTTACTAAATATGAATGGAAAGAAAAATAATAAATTACGATGTAAAGGTATATTAAATTGGAGTTATAGTAGTAATATTACTAAAACAGAACACATTTAGAAATTGTCATTAAGGAAACAAAACAAACAAAGAGAAATTTTTTGATG
This sequence comes from Bassia scoparia, assembly GCA_008642245.1. Classification (NCBI taxonomy): domain Eukaryota; kingdom Viridiplantae; phylum Streptophyta; class Magnoliopsida; order Caryophyllales; family Amaranthaceae; genus Bassia; species Bassia scoparia. The sequence goes on from SNQN01005730.1 coordinate 40,782, forward strand.
AAAATTGAATTAAAACTGAAGTGTAGTCCAGTGTAATAAGTTGAATAAGTCTTTTTTTTTCTTCCTCTCCAACCCTTGTGTTTTTTCTCTGTAATCCAGGGTTTAGGTAGAGTTTTTTCATCCCTTTCCTTGAATCCAAGGTTAGGTTCTTCTATTTTCATAATTGTCACTTCTCAACATTTCCACGGTTTCATAAGCTTGTAGTTTGCGAATTTGGATCACTTTCACACGCGATTATCGATGCTTGGAAAATAGGGGCTTGTTATATCGCTCTCTCTCCTGTCATCTTCTTTTGTTTTCGACTTTTATAAGGAGACTGCGGTGTTCCGGGGGTTGGGTTCAACCCAGCCTTGGACTAGGAAGTCGCCCTCAAATGTGGCACCTATGAAGTTTGGTTGGATCGATCTTTGGGTTATTGTATCGATGGGTTGTTCTTTCGTGTTCTGTTGGGAATCGGCGAGGGGTTTTGGTTCTCATTTCATTCTAACTTCCGTGCGCTAGGAGGTTGTGTTATGCTTGTCTGCGGTGGTCAGATGTGAGTTGTTGGCCTGACGGGGATCGCAAGCAGTGGAGATGACAGTGGTATGGTTCTGTCGAGTGTGCTGGACGGACCCCTGTTGCTAGCTTTGCTTTAATTGGTTGTCATTATAGTTTTTTTATTATTTTCTTAATTTATGGATGCGCCCCATAATTTTAGTAGTTTTGGTTTTAATAAGTGTCTTTTGGGATTTGGTTATTTGGATTGTAATATTAGGAGCTTATTTTTGGATCGTTCCTTAGCTCTTTTGGAGACCTAGGCTGAGTCTTATTTCCTCTGTTCTTGGTGCTATCTACGTGTGGTTAGGTAGACAGGTTTGTTTGTATGGCTTTATGGCCTAGTCTTGTGTGGGAAAGTTTGGTTCAACAGTACATGTTGGTGTTTCGCTGATCAATAAGTACGGCTATATGTTTATTTGGACTTTGGTGGGCATGGTTTCATTCTATTTGTTATATTATTGGGGGAAGCTTCAGAGTTTACATGGCCAACGCAACTACAGCAAAACATAGCATTAAATGACGAATTTGCCCGAACCTCACAGATCCGTACTGCTACAGATGAAGGGTTTTTTTAAAGGCGATGTTTAATCAAATCTGTTTATTAATAATAAAGTTCATCCCAGGTTCTATGGAATTGTCTGTTAAAGTTTTATCTATTTTTGCAAGTTGAAGTGTCGTGTTCGGCTTTTATTATAAATGAAACGGTATTTAGTTTTCTCATTATAAAAAAAGGGAATAACGAGGGCGAGTAGTTGTTACTATTTAATATTATTTTTTCTATTTTATTTTTTTTTAGAAAAAAGTTTTTATTTAATTTATTTTCTATTTTTTTGGTGATTTATTTTACATAAAGATTTCTAACTCTCGTATTTTAATTTTTGGTTTTAAAAAAATATTTTTTCAAAATATAGATTTGTTGTTTTTTTTGAAAAAATAAAAAGTGTACAGAGTAACTTTTTTTGTCTTTTTTGTGTTTTTATTTTATTTTTTTATTTATAATAAAACAAACTTGTGTTTACACTTTTTTGCTTTGTTAATTTCTGTGCGATGCACGTCCACATTAAATATTTTGTTTAAAAGTATCTTAAATACTTTATATTAATCTTATATTTTGTTTATAAATACTGAGTATTTACTTGTTGTTATGTTTTTTAAGATATATTTTGTGTGACTTGTATTTTTTATTTATTCTTAAACTTGTATAATAGTAAGATGATGCTTATTTTTTAATTGTTTTTCTTATTTTAATAAATATTATGTTATTACTAGCTATTATTTTAGG